>JAJMZT010000069.1:0-13488 GCA_023807265.1 Metadinium minorum
CCCAATCCCCAATCCCCAATCCCCAATCCCCAATCCCCAATCCCCATTGTATTTCTTCTTAATAAACTATTTAGATTAATAATATTAAATTTATATAAATTATAAATTAAATAAAAAGTATTTATTAATGTTATTAATAATAATTAATTATGAATTATAACTCCTTTTTTTTACATTAATAATCTTCATCATTATTATTTTCTTCTTTTTCCCCTTTGTCATCTTTAATATAATTATCTATAATTTTATTTTCATCTCCTCCTAATAATTTAAATAATTCATAACTCTGTCCTAAAATTAAATCCTCTTTTTTTAAAATAATAGAATCTGATTTTATTTTTTCTTCTGTTTCTTTTTGCCAAATATCACTCCAGAATTCTTGCCTTTCTAAAAATAAATATAATTTGCTATTTTCATTATAATTAGAATCTATTCTCGAATTAACTAAATATCTTGAAATTAATTTTCGACAAGCCGCAGATAAAGAATCTTTTTTTATAATTTCAAATTTATTATCTTCAAATAATTTCAGAATTTCATTACTTTTTTCATTATCTATACCTATCTTATATTTATCTAATAAAATATCTACTATAGGTTTAAAGCTTAATAATTCAATATATGAATAAGCATCTACTAATTCTTCAATTTTAAATTCTTGTTCTGAAATAAAATCTAAAAATTCTTTAGATAAAATAATATATTCAGGTAAGCCCTTTATTATTTCTTTTATTTTATCATTTTTAATTTTATTCTCTTGTGTTAAGTAATAAATAAGGCTTTGAATAGAAAAAAATATTTCTGTTAAATCTTTTATTTTATTTTTATATTTAACCTTAATTGTATTAAAAATTTTTTGCTTATTTTCTTCATTTAACTTTTTTTGTGGATATTTTTTTTCTAATTCAGAAAAAACACTAGAATTTTTAAGTCTTTCATTATTAAATGTAACAAATTTTAAATTTTTATAATCATTAAATTTTACTTTTCCTGGAAGAAGAAATTTTTCCAAAGCTTTTTCAATTCCATCGAAATCATATATTATCTCTTTATAATTTTTATTGTTAATACTGTTATCTTCATTATAAATATTTCTTTTGCAATTGTTATAAATTATATCCATAAAAAAATTATCAATTTCACCAAAGTTAATCACCTCATTTTTTTTTGCTTTTTGAACATCTATTTTCTCCTTAATTTTTCCAAATTGTTCTAATTTACCTTTTTTCTTTAATAATTCAATACATTTATCCAAAAATGTATTTTGCCAACTAATAAAGTTTTGATATGCTGCTGCAATATACATTCCTTTTCCAATTTCAACATCATCATTTAAGAAATATGCTATACTTCTATTTTCATTTAAATCAATTGGAGGCATTTCTTCATTATCCCCATATTTTATTGCATATTTTTTTATAAGTTCCCAATTATTTTTAAATTTTTCGAATTTAATTTTGAATTGTTCATTATATATTTCTTCCTCTCTTAATATTTTTTGTGAAGCTTCTTCTCTTGATATTTTATTTGAATAATGGTCAATCATGTTGTTAATAAATTCATTAAAATCTGGTAATATTTTTAATAATTTAATTTGATTATTATTATTATTTAGTCTTAAATATGAATCTAATAAAAAATATTTTTCTTTATATTCATTATCTTTATAGAATTCATTTATAAATGATTCTTTACTAGGATAAGTTGTCATAAGGAAATATTTATAAAAAGGATAATTTTTTTCATCATATTCTGTAATTTTATTATTTTCTAGCATTAAAGATTTTATACTGTCTTTATCATTTTGTAAAATTATATTTGGTTGAACTTCTATAATATTACCTTGTATATCATTATCTTTTATATTATTATTATCATTATTGTTATTATTTGGTTTATCTTTGAATTCTTCATAAAAATTAATTCCATGATTTTGATATTGATATTCACTAAATTTATCATAATCATTTTTAAGTAAATAAAAGAATATTTTTAAAATATAAATTTTTATAATTCTTCTAAAATTATTATTTCCATTTCCTTCAATAGCATTATTGATTTCATCTATTTCATTTATTTTATTAAACATATTAAAATTAAAATAAATATATTTATTTAAATATATTTTTATATATGCAATACAAAACAATTTACATATAAGATCATTATTTATTTCATCTTCATTATTGTTTATGTTTTCTTGATTCAAATATATTTTTTCTAAAAATTCTAAACAAACTTGAAATAAATCCAAATTTTTATCTAATATAATATAAGTAGGATTATCATTATTATTAACATTTTCATAATAAATAGGGAAAATCTCTTTTAATTCTTTTTCATTTAAGCTAGATATTGAATCAAAATAAGAATTAAATTTATTTTCAAATGCAATTAGTATTATTTCATTTAAACAATCATTATTATTTTTACTTATTAATTCAAAATATGTTTCATTACTATTTCTTATTTTATCTAAATTTTCCAAAATCATTTCCTGATTATTATTATATAATTTTTGTAAAATAAAAGAAATGATAGGATAGGATTTAATTACTAAATCTTGATTACCTAATAATATATCAAATATTTTTTTACTATAATGCCCATTCTTTATTTTTTTTAGCTCATTCAAAAATATTTCTAAAATTAATTCAATAAAAATATCTGTATTTCCTAATTTATCTTTTAAGAAATCATATAAATCATTTATATTTTTACATAAATCTGAATAATTATTTTCATCATTATTTAAATTATTTATAAATATTCTATGGTCGGATAAAATTTTTAAAACTTTAGATATATTCTCTGAATTACTTTGTTGAACATTTTTTAATTTTTCTTCTATATTTACAAATTCTTGAATTGTTAAAATTTGTTTAGAAATAATTTTAAATTCATCAGCTATTCTTAAAGTATCTTGGTATATATCTTTTAACACATGAAATGTTAAAATATTATCATTAATTTTATCAATAAATATTTTTAATAATGATTCCATTATAAAGAAAAATGGGGAATTTATTTGTTTAACATTATCAGGCATATTATGAGGTATTTCAAAAATAATTTCTTTTTCTTTATTTGCTAAAATCATATTCATTTGATTAGATAAATCCTCTATACATTGTGATAATTTAATATAAATGTTTAATAAAGTATAAATATATTCTCTATAAGATTCTAACCAAACTATTTCTCTTGCAAAAGATTTTAAAGGTTCTTTCTTTCTTGTATCATCCACTGAATAAAATCGGTATTCTATCATTTTTTTTAATATTTCTATATACTCTATTAATTCATTAAATGAATTGGTACTTTCTGGAATTATATCACTTAAATATAATAAATAAAAATCATTTGTTAACCATTCATAAAATTTTTGGTAATCTTCATTATATTCTTCTCCATATTTATTTAATTCATGAAATATTTTATTTTCATTTATCCATTTTTCCATTTCTAAGAAATTATTATTAATTTTTTTTTTGCAATTTTCAAGTAATTCCAAATATTTTCTTTCATTATCTTTTATTATAGCTCTTAAGTCATTTTCAGATTGAATAAATGAGGTTTTTAAATTATTTTTGATATATTTTTGTAAGCATTCAAGTGTATCTTTCATCCCAGGTATTTTTAATCCTAATATTATTTTTATTTCCAAGTTTTTTTCTATTTTTTCAATCTTTTGAATATCAAATGTTTGAAAATAAATATCTATTAATTTTTTTATAATTTCATTATTCCAATAATCTTCATTGTTATTTTCAATTTTATTATTTACCAAAGCAGATAAAAAATGATCTTTTTCACTTTTATATATAAATTGTATTATATATTTTAAGAATAATTCTGATATATATCTTCTTATAGATGAAATAATATCTATATCATCGCTTGTAAATTTACCATTTGTTAAAATTTCCTTAAAAATATCTTTTTGTTCTTTTTTTTGGCCTATAAAACAATTTATTATAGATTCTCTTATGTGATCCTCTTTTTTTAAATATTTTATAGCTTCTGAAATATAATTGTTTTCATTTATTCCATTTTTATTAATAATAAATTTATATGATAAAGGTAAAAAAGCATCATATATATTTTTTATTATATATTGTCCTTCTTGAATAAACTTTTTAAATAAATCATCTACATTAAATTTCATAATTTCTAATAGTGAAATATCTTCTCCATTCAATTTATCAATAAATATTTGGTAAAAATCACTCAAGTGAGATATTTGTTCACCTAATTTATTTATTTCAAGATATTTTTTCTTTTCTTTATCATTTTTATCTTCTTCAAATATTCTATTCATATGAACAATAAAAATAAATGCTTTTTTTATATTTTCATCAATATTTTTTTCTTTTATATAATTATCAATAAAATATTTCATATAATTCATTTTATCCGTTTCAAATGGATTAAATTTAAATATAATAATTTTAATATCATCTTCTTCATTTGAATATATCTTATCTATTTCATATTCTAATTCATTTTCTGAACTCAAAGTGCCTATATATATTTCTTTAATATTATTTTTATTAATTTTACCAAATATTTTTGTGTCAAAATCTTTAGAAATATCATAAAATAAAGGCTCATCAATACTTGTAAAAGTATAAATTATATTATGTAGATTTTCCATTTTTATAATAAAATTATATAAATTATTATGCTCTCCTTTTTGATAAAATGTAATAATTTTATCTGCAACATCAATATACTTTTGTTTAAATCCAGAATATTGCATTAAAAGAATTAAATCTTGGGGTAAAATTAAAGATATTTTTTCTAAAACTATATCTAGTAATTCTTGATTTGAAAATTCATTATTTATTTTATTTGAAATACTATGTTTATAAATAATTCCTTTAATTTCTTCTTCATCGCAATTTACAAGTAAATTCTCTAAATCGTAATTAATTTTTAAATTATTTTCTTGAATATTAGGATTAGCTAGATCTCTTATTATTTCATAAATATCCTTAGAAGCTTTAGATAAATTTTCATTTAAAAGATAATCAAATGAAATAATATGTTTTTCAAATCTATTTAAAAATGGAGGTTCTTCTTTTTGAATAGTGGCTTTATTAGCTAAAACAATACATTTAAAACCATCATTTACTAATGAAAAAGTATTATTTGAACTACCTATAGATATACGTGCATAGTTTTTTGCACTTACAACAGTAAAATTTTGATTAAATAAATCGTACAAAGCTGGATAAACTGGTTCAAGATCAGTTAAAAATAATATTTTATTTTGCTCCATTTGTAATTGTACTTTATTTAATATTTTTAATGTATATAGTTCTGATTTTATGTCTTTTTTAAATTTACTGCCAATATAAAATAAAGATTCTTTTTTTACATCTTCTTCATTTAATATAATATTTAATAAATAATTAAGAGCAGAAGTTTTTGAAATTAGCAATAAATATCTACTTTCATTATCATTAATATTTTCTTTTATTTTTTTTATAACATCATATTTTTTTTCAATATTACAATTTATATTGTGCTCTTTAAATTTGTTTTTTATTATTTCTAATGAATAATAGTCTGAATTTAATTCTAAACCTCCAAAATTTCTTTCTAAATTATCAATACAAATTTCATCATTATTTTTATTATTTTCATCATTATTTTTTTTTAATAAATCTCTAGTAACATTTTTTATTAAATGATAAAAATCTCTTGAACCATGAAAATCTTCTTGTTTTGTATATTTTTGATTTAATTCTTTTTTATAATCATTATAAGTTAAAACCAAAGTTTCAAATAATTCTTTATTGTCTAAAGCTATTTGTCTATTATATGAACTAGCAATTGTTTGTGCAGTTATCTTTAAATCTGTTAAATCTGGTTGTGGTATAGATAAATATATGCCTCTATTCATTTTTGAAGCATCTAAACGCCAATTGGATATCCCAACAAAAGCAATTTTTTTACTACCCTCATTTAAATCATATTCTAATTCGGAGTGTATTACTTTTAATGGATTATATGGGGAATTCTCTGCAAGTCCCATTTCATCAAAATAAATCATTGAAATAATTTTTGATAAATTTGATTTTTTTTCTTTATCATTTTCATAGTTTTTATTTAAGATTAATCTTGCTCTTGTAAAAACATCTAAAACTCCTTGAGATGTAGAACTTAATGAACCTTGGTATGGATGTACAATTAATTTTGGCAAAATTTTAAATAAATTATTATCTGATATTTCTCCTTTCATTGAATTAAATAATAATTCTACACTTAGTGATTTACTACATCCAGGTTTTCCTACCATAAATAATGGAACTTTGGCATTAACACATACAAATAAAGCAAATAAGTTTTCTAATAAAGCTTTATTTTTTGCTATTCCTTTTTTAATTTCTATGTTATTTAATATATAATTTTCTTCCTCTTGAGGAAATTTTTTAAAATCACAACCAAAATGCTTATTTAATTTTTTTGATAATTCATCTCTAAATTCTTTTTTTGTTAATCTTAAATAATAGCATACATATATACTTAAATTAATGGAATATTTATATATATTATAATCATCTAAATTAATAAATTGGAAATTTTCTTCTTGATTCATATTTGTGGACAAATTTTTTTTATTTCTTAAATATTCAACAAAGAAATTATAAAAAATTATAAATCTTCTAATTTCACGAAGGGAAACAGATGAAACATCATTTTTATCTCTAATATAATTTTGAGCCTCAATTATTGAATTACAAGCTATTTCTTTTAAATTTTCACATTGATCCAAAGTTTCATTATCTAAATAATTCTTTAAATTATGCATTTTTCTTTCTTTTTCATCGTCTTTTTCAGATTCTTCTTTATTATTTTCATTTTGTTCAATATTTTTCCAATAAAAGTTTTCAATGGGTCCTTTTATCATATTTTTGATATAACTTTCTTCATCCTTTTTAGTTAAACTTCCAAAATTGAAAACAAAATTTAATAAAGAATGTGGTAAAGGATTTACAGTATATACTAATTTCCTTTCTTTTGTTCCTTTAACTTTTAATCCAACTGATTCTTCTTTTTTGCTAGACATTCGATAAGGATTGCAAGCAGCAATAAAAACAATATTTTTAGGTAATTTTTTACCTTGGCATGAATGTTTGGTCATCATTTCACAAATTAATCCCATAGAGTTACAAGTATTTATCTCATCTAGAAATATCCAAACTTTTTTTTTTAAATCATCCGTTTCTTTTTTTCCCAATTCTTCAGCTTCTTCAATAATACTAATATATCCATATTTTTGTTTTTCATATAAAAAATCTACTATTTCTTTATCAGTTATTCCCGCATGAATATTTAATATTTTCATTTTACTTTCACCGTTATTTACTAATTCTGATAATTTCCTTATAAGTGATGTTTTCCCACATCCAGTTTCTCCCATCATAATAACTGGAATATTTTCCCTTATACGTAATAATATCAAAATCATTTTAAAGAAATTATCTGCTGTAAAAACATATTCTCCTGCAATTTCTTCTATTGATTTATAATTATTATTACTATCTTTTTCTGAATTATATACTGGATTATTTTTTAATGAGAAAATATCTTTTATTTCTCTTAAAAAATCTTCATGACTAAAATTTTGATAATTTTTTAATATATATGGTGGCTCTTCTATCTTCGCTATTTGCTCCAATAAATCTTTATTTTTTTGGATAATAATATTTTGGTTATTTTCGTTATCTGAGTCATTATTTGGGCATATTATATTAAATTGTTGCCCTTCTTCTTCTCCTTCATTGAAAAATACAAATATTTGGTTTATATTGCTATAAGATATATTAGAAAAAGAACTAGGCCCAGATAATGCTTTAATTCCTTCTTCTTCTTGCTTTTTTTCATCGTAAATTCCTTGCTCTATGCCTACTTTATATTTATCTGATTGAGATTTTAATAATTCATTAAAAGCACCTTTTATAAAGTATTGAGTATTGTTTATAAAGCTCTCAAACAATATAACGCGAATATTCTTTAATTCATTATTATTTAATTCATTCCCTTTTTCAATTAAATATGATGCAGACAATTTTTCATTCATACTAAATTTTTTTAATTCTCCAGCTAATATATTTATAAAACAAATAATTTGATAATAATTAGGAGATTCAATTTTTATGCTATCTAATATTAGTTTTTCACATTCTTTTTCCTCTAATATTATAGCATCATATTTAGTATCATTGTCTTCTCCTTCTAGAGAAATTCCATCAATATATAAATCTTTTTCAGCTAATAACCCTTCTTTATATAATTTTAAATAATTACATACTATTTGAATATTTGAAGTAATTTCTTTATCCACTATTAAATCAGGCAAATTATTTGTTGTAATTTGATGTTTATTTTTGCACATGCTTAAAAGTGGAAATTTAAGAAAAAAATTAGTGAATCCATTTGGTATTTCTATTATTATTTCTATATCTTTAGATAAATAAAATAAATTTTCTTTTTGGACATATAATTTAGTTATTAAAAAACTATAAAGAAATTCTTTCATAATTTCTGTTTGTTTTGTATCACACAAATCTAAATGAATAATTGTTTCACTTTCATTAGGAATATTCATTTTTATTAATCTATTTATCACATCTTTTCTATTTAATTCACCACCAAAAGGAAAATGAATAGTATATTTTTTTCCACGTTTCTTTATTTCATTATTAATAAAATTAGATTTGCCTATTCCAGAATTATCAGAACTAACAATTTCAACTTTTTCTTCATATGATATTTCTAATTCTTTTATTTCTCTTTTATACCCTACAATTTCAATACCTTTAATTCTTTCTAAACTCTTAACAATATTGGCTCTTTTATCATAATAAGCAAAAATTAAACAAGATTTCATATCTTTTTCATGCCCAATAAATAATTTATTAATAATATTTATTAAAGTTTGTGTATTTTCTGCGTTTAATAATTCAATTTTACCTACCATAAAAACAACATGATATGGGCATAAAAATGCTCTATATAAAAATGCTATAATTTCTTCTTTTGATGTTTCTTCATTACATAATAAAATTGTTTGAGCCATCGGAGGATTTCCTGTTAAAAAATAAAACCATTTTAGCATATGCTCCTCTATTCCTTTTTGAACACCCCCGTCATCTTCTCTTAAATATGTATATAATCCTCTAAATTCATCATTAAATTCTTCTAATATTATATTTTGATTATAAATATCTTTTAATTCTATTTTTTTTTCTGATAAAAATGATTTCAAAAAGGAATAAATATTTCCCAATGAACATTTATAGTTATCATCAGATAATTCATAATCATAATCATAATTAATATTATCATAATCTTTTTTTTTTATATGATCATTTGTTAAAAATCTCAAAAATGGAATGAGTTTACCTTTTGAAGCTGTTATTCTTCTTAAACAATCAATTAATAAATTAAATTGTCTTCCATATATAAATCTCATTAAATGTGTATTTTCATCTTTATAATATTCAATTTGTGTTTTGCATACTTCTTTAAATAATTTATGTAAATATTGTATGCATTCTTCATATTTTTTAAATTTTTTAAATTTATTATTTTCAGCTCTCATAAATTTCGGGTTTCCTTCATTAATTTCTACAATTATTGAAATATCTTCTGTGTAACCTTTTTCAGCAATTTTTCTTAAAGAAGTAAAAATTTGTTCAACTTCATTCATTCTTTCTGCAAATTTTTTATTAATTTCAAAAATATTTTTTTCTTCTTCAGTTTGTAATGCTAATTTCTTTGTTAACATAGCTCTTCCTCTTAATTCTTTAACATTTTCTAAATTAATAATATTTTCTTTATTATTTTCATTTATAAATTTTCCATTAAAATTTAAATATTTTTTGTCATTATTTTTAATAAAAATGTAAAAAGTAGCTTTATTTATAATATTTTTTATTTGTTTTAATTTTGCCTCAGATACATCTAATTTCTGCATATATAATTCTTGAATTTGTCCATAATTATTAATATATTTAGTAAAATAAACAGATATATTTTTTGTTTCGTTAATTTTTTGTTTTAATATTTGCATTAATTCTTGATCAGTTGTATTTTCTTTTATAACACCTAAATTATGTATAAAATGAGAACATTTAGACAAATCTTGAATTTCATCATTAGTTAAAAATGTATTTTCTGCTTCTGAAACAAGTTCTTCTAAATGTCGACAATTATTATCAGTTAATTTTAAAATAAAATTCAAAGAGCCTTTTTTAGAATATAATAAATTTAATACATTTATAAAATCTTTATCTTCTTGAGTTTGGACAAATACTTGTATTCCTTTTTTTTCTAATTCTGTGCCATATTCTATTATTTTTTCAGGACTTATATTTTTTGGTAATTCATTTTTTAATTTTTTCAATAGATTAGAAAATTCTGTTTCTTTCACTTCATATTCTTTATTATCTTCAATTCTTACTTTAAATTCTGAAATAAAATAAATAATACTCTTAACTACTTGTATTATTTCTTCTTTTTTATTAATTATTTTAATTGCTTCTAATTTAGGTTCTAAATCCAAATCATCTTTTTTAACTTTAAAAAAATCTCTTAAAAATTTCAATTCAGATAATATTTGCTTATCATTCATATTTTTTAATTCTTTTAAAAAATCTTTTTGGATTTCATCATTACTATTTATTTTATTTTCTTCTATAAAAGATTTTAATTTTCTAAAATCTTCCTCTGTTTCATCAAAAATTTCATCTTCATTTTTTTTTTCACTCTCTTCTTCTTTTTTTAAATAATAATCTTTTTTATTATTAAAAAAATATCTAAAAATAGCTGATTCTCTTAATTTATATTTTTTTTCTAAATCTGGGATAATTTTATTTACTTTTTCAATTTCTTTTTGCATTTCTCCATTTTCAATTTCATTTAACATTTTATTATTTATTTCTTTTTCCAATTCATTTATTAAAATTATTTCCTCTTTATGCATCTCTTTATAAAATTCTTTCATCACAACTGATAATTTTTTTAGCAATTTTATTTTATTTATTATATTTTTATTTCTCTCATCTAAAGTATTAATGCAACTTTCGACATTTTCTTTTCTATTTAATAAAAAAATAATTTTCAACCTTTCTTTTAATTTATTTTTGTTCTCATTTTTATTCCATATTAAAGATAATATATTATATTTTATTTTTCCTTCTTGTATATTATTTATAATTTCACTACTTCTAATAATAGTAGTTTTTATATAGTTTGTTTCAGATAGTTCTAGATCTTTAAATAAATCTGTTTTTATTATTTCATTTAATAATTTAAAAGATTCAATATCTTTTGGACTAAAAAATTCTTCTTCCTTTATAATAAATGAATCCATTCTATTCAAAATTTTTTTGAGAAAATATTTATCTTTGAATTGCTCCAATAAAAATAAAATTTTTTCTTTATTCAATTTATTCTTAGTGTAATAATTTGAAATATATTCCTTTAAATTATTTGTTAAATCTTTATAATTATTAAATAAATATATAAAAATATCTTTTAGAGTTTGTTCTGATTTTATATTTTTTTCAATTATATCAGTCATAAAATCTTTAATTATGTTATTTTCATCGTTTATGTAAATAAATATAGAAATTTCTTTAATAAAATAAGGACATTCTTCAATTCTATAAGTTTTTATAATATTTGAAAAATGCTTTCTTAGTAAAGCAATACTATTATTATCTATTTTATCTTTTTTATCTTTATAATCATATAATTTAAACAATTTAAGTAATTTTCCAAAATCTTTCATATCATTAATTAAATTAATTAATGCTTGTTTAAAGTTTAATTCATCAAATTCATATATTTTAAAAATATTGGAATTATTCCAAATTTCAAAAAATTTCTCATCAATTTTTTCTATCTCTAATCCTTTTAGAATACTAAGAGGTCTATATATTTTTGACTCATATTTTTTATCATTGAAATATATATCTTTTTTTATAAATTCAATAACATCTTCATTTTTTAATTCTCCTTTTTCTATTAATGATAATCCAGCTTCATGAATTTTCAATGTTAATTTTAATTTCTCATGCTCAAATGAATTGTCTATTTTATGGTTAAGTGATAAAATATCTTTGATTAATAATAAATTTTTGTAATTATTATCATTAAATTGAATGATATTGTTCCAGAATTCCTTATCAAATAATATAAAAACTTTGGTATTGGTTAATTCATAATTTAATATCTTATTTATTTTTTCTATTATTTCATTAAAATTATCTTCTTTCTTTGGACTTGTTATTTCTGAAATATTAACCCTTTGTTTATTCTTTATATAACAATCTGCAATTATATCGCAAAATTGATTTATAATAGATAAAAGCTTTTCTAATGAATGAATATAATAAAGAGTATCCTTAATTTTTTCATAAGTAAGTTTTTCTTGTTTAAATATTTCTAAAATAAGATTATCAGGAACATTTAATTTTGAGAAATATTTATAATTTAAAGGAAGGATTTCTATAAAATATTTATTTAAATCATTTTTATTAAGTAAATCTTGAACTTCTTTTTTTGTATTATAATTCATTTTAAAATATAATAATATAGTATAAATAATTTTTAAATATTTTTCTTTATTGTCCTTTTCACTGCAATACTTAATTATTATACTAGGTTTTTTTTCTATAAGATTTAAAATACTAGAATATTCTTTTGTTTCAAATTTTTCTGGTAGTTGAACTCTTTCCAATTTAAACATCATTATTAAAGTTTTTACTTCTCTCTGTGAATAACATTCTTTTAAAATTTGTAAATAAAAATCAAATAAAAATTTTTTTCCTGTAATTTGACATTGTGTATCCATAATTAAATCTTTATATAATTTAGACCCTTGTTTTTCTCTCAAATTTTTTAGTATTTCATTAAAAATTTTTAATTGCTCCACTTTATGATACTTTATAGATTTAGGAGGAAATATCTTACCCCTCCAATCTTTTACTTCTTCAAACACAAAATCATAGATAAAATTATTTTTGTCTTCTTTAAATAGAATAAATCCTTCAAATTGTTTATTATATTTAAGAATTATTTTTGCTTTATATTTTTTTGACTCAGTATCTTTAACATTTTTTTCTATTAAAATTTCTGGATTTATTTCAAAATAAAAAACTGTTGTGGTAAATAATTCTTCTTCATATTTTTTCTTTTTAGTGAAAATTGGAGAGATATTGGATAATCCACAAGTTTCTTGTATTATGTATTTTATTTCATTATCAAGTGATGATTGGTTTGAAGTAATAAAATAGACTTTATTTTTTTGATTATTCATATTTTTAATTGAATTATTTTTATATAAAATTTTATATAAATTATTTATGTTAAATTAACTATTTTTTATATAAAGAATTTTATTTTTTGAAATGTGACATGGGGATTGGGGATTGGGGATTGGGGATTGGGGATTGGGGATTGGGGATT
>JAJMZT010000070.1:0-13482 GCA_023807265.1 Metadinium minorum
CCCAATCCCCAATCCCCAATCCCCAATCCCCAATCCCCAATCCCCATAAATATTTTTTTTTATTACAATTAAATTTTATAGAATAAATAAATAATTAATTAATTAATAAATAATTAAAAAAAAATATTAAAATCAACATGTTTATTTCTTGCTATTACAATATTAATAGCTTAGACGATAAAAACTCATAATTATTTTTTAATAATAAAATAATAAGAATATTTAATAATATATATTTTTCTCAACAGTATTCTCTACAAATATTATCTTGGCAAAGTGAGAAACCACTTCCACAAACTTCATTTTTGGAGCATAAATCAATATTTTTTGCACAAGCATTATTAGGACAAAGGAAAGGCTTTCTTTGAGAACATTCTTTCAATTTAGGACAATTTATTTCATTATCCACGCACTGTCCTGAGGCACAAACAACATGATTAGGATTATTACAAACTTTAGTAGAGGGACATCTATCCTGATACTGTACAACAGTTTGATCAACACATCTTATTTTATTACTAGGCAATAAGTCAGATACTAAACAATCATGATAGTCTTTTCTACAAGTTAAATCAGCACAAAGGACATATCCTACAGGACAAACTATTTGACTTGGAGCATTACCTCCTTTAGGCCTACAAACTCCATCAGGGTAATATTCCCAATCAATATTATATTTAGAGCATTTTTCAATGATAAATACTGCACACATATCATCTCTTCCCTCAGGTACACAATAACGCATATAGTCGCATCTTATAAATCCTTCTGGGCAATCACAATCAATTTGGGATTTTACACACATTTCAGTTCCGTTAACTTTACATTTAAATGGTTTATCACTATCACAATCATTAGGAGGCTCTATACATTGAGAGCTATCTTCAACACATCTACTATCAGGGCATAAAACTGGAGTAGAGCCCGTACATTCTAAAATTACAAAGTCAAAAGAAACATCTTCTCCATATCTTTCTTTATTATTAAAAAGCCTTAAAATATATTTTCCTGGATAATTAGGTATAAATGATACTGTATATGTACCATCTTTATTATCTACTATTTCGGCAGTTGTAAGATCAACAGTATCAGTATCAATTATAATATTTCCAATAACAGAAAAATCTTCACCACCTTTAGTAATTTTATTATTATATATATCATAACATTGGAATTTGAAATAAACTGGCCTTTCTGTTACCTTTCCATTTATCGTTGTTAAATCAAAATTAGAATTATTTTCGGCATAGCATGGGCCTGATTCGAAAGTAAAAACTGGTAATGGTTCACCATTATTAACTGTTTGAACTTCATCTCCTTTATAATACATATGTAATTGATATTTACCTGCTTTATGAACATCTAAATTAAAGTTTAATTCACCTGGTATTATTTCATATTTTTCCAATGAATATTCTTCTTCAGGGACTTTAATTCCATCTATTGAGAAATCTACTATAATAGAATCTAATAATGGAGTAGTTAATTTATTTAGATATTCATCAGTTCCTGTAACAGTAAATTTAGCAGTTTCTGAAACTGGGATATGATCTGGATCAAAAGTATAATCTAAGAAGAATAATGCATAGTCATTTGGAAGACATACTTGATCATAGTCAGCAATTAATTGATCATTACCATATACTTTTATTTTATAGTCTCCTGCATATTTATATTTATGCTTTTCTTCAATAATAATTATTTCATATTCATTATCACATTCTTCTTCCATACCGTTTCCAGTTTTATTAACATCATAAACAACAGTATATTTCTTTTCTGAATCTAAAGGACCAGTTACTTGAATCCTATAACTCTTACTATAATCTTCTTTATTATCAAAACATTCTCCTTTTGTGTCAAGAGTATATAGTTTCATATCTAAATATTCTCCAACATGAATTCTTTCTTTATTTTTAGAAACTATTTGAGTTTGATATATATCTAAATTCATTATAATATTTATAACAATATCTTCCTTAAAGCAGTCTACTGCATTTTCTCCATCATTATATAAAGCATTTATTCTCATTGTTTTTGGAGGATATTTTGGGTATAATTTAACTTTAAAAACATCACTTTGGTTTACCTCATCATATCTCATTGATATACTATTCACAGGTAATGGCTCTCTGATTTCACTTACATTGTTTAAAAGTGTTAAGTAGCTATTATCAATTATATCATTTCTTCCTTCAAACAAATTATTGAATTTATCTGCTAATTTAAATTCTATTTCAATTGGATCATCAATTTTAACTTCTTTTTTTGGTTCTTTGGATATAATTGTATAATATTTGTATGGAACTTTATCAGGGTATACATAATATTGGGCAGGTCCGACATCTTTTTTCTCTTTTTTTTCTGATTTTGGGTCAGTCAATAATACATTCATAGTATTTTGACCTTTTACATGAGAATAAATTGTAATAGTATAAATACCATATTCACTTCCAGCTTTGACAACAGTAGAATTAAATGATTCATCATCTTTTACAATTTTGATTAATATATCATTATCAATATCAATATCATCATTATATAATAATCCCTCCTCAGTTCTTAATTCTAAAGTAAATTCTTTATAATTTCCAGCCACAAAAGAAGTATTTTTAGGTGTTAAAACACATTTTTCAATTACATATGGCCCATTTCCATGCAAATCGTCACCTTTTGAAATAATAATATTGTATTTAAATGAAGCCTCAGCTAAAGAAGTTTTAACTTTATAAGTTAAATCATAAGTACCTTTAACTAAATGTCTATAAATAAACATATATTCTTCTTTGTCATTAAAATCTAAATCAAAATAGGAATCAAATTTATTGACTGTAAATATTATTTCTTTCATATGATTTCCTGACATAAGAGGTTTAATAATATCAGCATCAGCGGGTATTTTTGAGATAAAGTTATTATATTTATCATATAAAGTAACATTTAATATTAACAATTCATTTATATCTACACCAAAGCTACTTCCATTTTTATATTGGACAATATTGCCTTTGCTTACTTCACGTGATAAAATTGATTTACTTGGATCAGGATCTCCTGGAATGACTTCAATAAGAACATTTGAAGTATCAACTATATCTTTGCCGTCATAAACTACAGTGACTTTTACAAAACCAATTTTAGTAACTGGAGTATTCGAAATATATGTTACTTTTTGAAGTATTTCATCAAATAAGCTTGAAGATGAATGCTCCTGATTTATAGGATCAATAAAAGTAGCATTGAATTTATCAATGTAATCTTCAACTTCAAGAGGATTATCCCATTTATCAAATGCTTCTAAAATTATTCCTGGTTTATTTCCGGCTTGAATTGGAGTACTTTTTTCTTTTATTTTTGTTTTTGATAAATCAATAACACCTGGTTTTATAACAAATATTGATTCATTTTCTAAATATAGCCCTTGAGGCCCAATTTTATCTGTACTAACCACATAAGTTCCAGCTTTTCTTGCGGGCACAGTATATTTTCTAATTCCTGTCTCTTCGTCTGTTATTGAAGTTGTTTTATTTATTTCGTCTCCTCCTCTTAATGCAACTTTAATTCCAACTACTTCTTGCACTGTTTCAGCAAGATTGCCAAAGCGATCAAATGACTCAACTTCAAATACATAATTTTGGTCAGCTGTTCCGTCTATTAAAACTGCACTTGATTTACCATCTTTATAATATTTTGGTAAAATTTTTGTTCTTACAACTGTATCGGGATAGACCTCCATTTGTGGTTTTAAGTTTACAATTTTTTCACCATTTAGATATATATCTAAAGTGCATTCTTTTAATTTTGGATATGTATTAGATTTTTGTGATGTTACTGTTATATAAAATACTCCCAAAGTACCGGCTTTATCTTGTGCGAAACTAAATGATTTATCAGATTTATCGGAAGATTCAACTGTAAAAGTAAATCCTTCCCAATAGTTCTTTCTCATATTACTTTTTGTTCTTATTTCAATCATAATATACCCAGTTCTTCCGGCTACATATTTCAAATTTTGATCAATGATATGAGTACTTTGAATATCAGCATCTTCATTTGAACCACCTTTGCCATCACCAGTTAAGGTGATATTAAATACTAATTTATCTTTTCCATTAGTAAATACTAAATCATAAAATCCTTCTACTAATGTTTTATATGTATATGAACCAGTTTGTATTTCATCATCAGGAGTAAATTCAGCATATTCTTGATTTTCTGTTTGGTTATTATTTAATTTCAAATTATATACAGTATCTTCTTTTTGATTTTTTAAGTATGCAGTGAGACTTTCTAATTCATCTTTGGGAATGATGTCAATATCATTTCCATATTGATCTCTAGGATATAATCTATATATAGGCTCTTCTTTTGTATTATTTTCAATTGTACCATTTTTCAAAGGTTCAAAAACATTTTTAAGGGATTCATATCTCATAGCTTTATAATTTAAGAAATCTAAATCTTTAGTTTGAACATTAACTACACAAGAAACACATTTAATTGGTTCAGTATCTAAATAACCAGAAACATAAGTTGTTCCTTTAACATAAAATGTAGCATCATATGAAACAACATTGTGACCATCTTTTTCGACTATTTCATGCTTTTTAGTTATTGCTTTTTTTGCATCTCCTTCGGTATATTTTACTTGGAATGGAGAAATATCTTTAAATTGATTTGCGTCTATTAAATTATTATATTTATCTTTTGGTGTAATATATACTTTTATAGGTTCTCCAACAAATACCTCTGTTTTACTTACTTCTAATTCAGAATTGTCTGCATTAACTGCACCTGGAGTAAATATTATGGTATATTTTTCCAATGGGAAATATGCTCCAACAACAATATGCTCGGCGGCTAAAGTTGATTTTAATGTAATGATAATTTCTCCATTAGCTTGAGGTGCAGTATCTGCACTCCATTGGTGATTTTTTACATAATTAGTTGGAGCCATTTTAATTTGGAGAATAGCTAAATTGAAATTAATATTAGTAATTAAATTATCATATTGATCATATAATCTATTAATCATTTGGAATTTATCTTCGACTGAAACTGAGCCTAAGTGAGATTCTGTTATTTCTTCTCCAGTCATTCTAAATAATTTTGATTTATATGGAGCACCTGGCTCTACTATAATATGTATAGGTGTTGGCACTTTTTTATCTTCTACTTCTACAATAGCGTTGAAGCCATTTGATTTTTTATAACATTTGAATTTAATATTATATTGTCCTGGTTTTTCATCTCTGGATATAGAATAAGTACAATTATTATCTTCTTCAAATGTAACTTTAATATTGTCATTTGGATTATCATACCAATAATTTTTACGATCATCATCTTTTGTTTTTAATTCCAAATTAACTATTTTTTCTTCTCCAGCAATCAAAGTTAATTCTTGAGGATTAATAAGTGTTTTATTGGGATCGACTGGATCTGGACTACCATCTGAATATCCGCCATATAATTCAACTGGATAAGTTAATTTTTCATTTTGTGTTGTTTCAGTTACTATTAATTGGTAATTATCTCCATTTGGTATATATTGCCATCTTTCTTCATTTTCATCCCCATTGGCTGATTTGCATAATGCTGATAATTTAGTTAGTTCATTATTAGAAACGCATAATTTAACATCTGTAACGACTATTTGTGTTGATACTTTCAATGCTTCGACTTCATCTTTATTTTTTATAGCATTATCATATTTATCGAAGAAGGTAAGCAAGAAATTTGGCTTTATTGTTACTGGTAAACTATTAAGTTCAGTTTTTGACATTTCTTTGTTTTCGTTTTTATTGTATACTTTTGTATGACTAAAATCTAATTTATCTGGATCAACATCAAATTTACAATTTAAACATTTTACAGGTTTATCATCATATTCAATCATAAATTCAACATTTCCAGCTTTTGTTATATTAGTTTTACAATCGAAATCACTTTTAAAGTTGGTAGTATCGCATGTATCACTAACATCTTTTTTATAATCTTTATCAACTTCATAATCGACATCAAATTTATCTAAATCATCTTGTGTTGCATTTGTAACTTCATTTTCATAAATATCTCTTGGATATATTGTAAGTTTAGTTGTATCTCCTGCTTTTACGTTTTCAGTTTTTTCTATTTTTGCAAATGAAGTATCTGGATCTATTGGCCCACTCCATAATTTATATTTATAAGTATTAGGATTATAACCTTCTGCCGTTAATTTAATGGTGGTTACTTTTTTGCACCCATATTGGACATTTAAAAATTGACCATCTGAAACATAGTTATTTGTAGTTAAATCATATTTTTCTACTGATTCTCCTTGTGTTAATTTTTCCAACTTTTCTTTTGGATATAAAGTTTCATTGAATAAATCAGTATATAAATTACCATATTTATCTTGTGGGACAAATTTAACTATAGAAGGATTAATAACTGTTCCATCTTTAGCTCCAGAATGATATACCAATTCGAAAAGTTCAGGATGACATTTTATACGCAATGTAACATGTTGAGGTATTTCTTTTTTATCATATTCTAAATATAAAATATTATCATTTCCTTTAGTAGTTGTAACATATTGAGTTACATATAATCTTAATTGACCATTCTTTTCTCCTACTTCTTTTCTAAATACTAGTTTTTCTTTATTTAGGCCATAGGAGTTAGTGATAGTCAAAGAATTAATATTAACTTCATAGTTCCATCTTAAACCATCTTGAGCTCTAAATTCAATATCAATTTTATATTCCTCTCCTGCAATACCATCAATGAATGTGGGGTTAATATAAGTTTGAGATAAATCATAGTCGTTGTATGGAGATACATTTTTTTCTCCTGTTAAATGAACTGGATAGTTAACTACTTGGTCATCTAAAGTAAGTCTCAATTGATACAATCCTTCAGGTAATCTATGGAATTCATCGCAATCTTTGTGAGACAAAAAGATATAGTCATCTTTTTTATCTACATCCAACTCCCATGAATTAGATTCAGTGTAAATCAATGCACTTTTAACATTAATTTTTTTATCATAAAGATAAATTCTTTCACCTTCTGGAGTATATAAATGCAAATTATAATAAGGACAATATTGTAAATTATTTATATTTGTTTGAACTTTAGGCTGCATTAAATTTAATTCATTATTTTCGATAATATAATATAATTTACTATTTTTTAAATCAATAGTTTGATATGATACAGTAACCTTTTCTCTTTCCCCTATTTGAACTCCATCATAAGTTACTCTAACTTCATATTCTCCTATTAATAAATATTGGTATAAATATTTAATTTGATTTTCATCAGTTATAGAATTATAATCATATGATGAATCTTTTCCATTATTTGTTAATACCTTTACCATATTTTTTTCTTGTAATAATCTTCCTTCTGTTATTCCGACATTTATTCCATATTTATCTTTTAAGACTACTAAAACTGTTGATGTTTCCTTTACTATATAAGAGTGTTTATCTATAGTCCAAGATGATTTACTTGGATCTACTTTTCCAGGAATTCTATCATAGATGAATAAATATTTATTATTACTTTCATTACAAACAATAGTCCAAGTTTGTTTAGTAATAGGATTCTTAATAGTGTTAATTAATATTTTATCAGTAAATAAATAATCTATCTTTTCTTCTTTAAATTCCAAATCATAATATTTAGTATTTGTTCCAAAGGATTCTGAAGTAATTGTTATTTGATTTGTTCCAATAACTGATGTAGTAATATAATTTCTATATTTATCTTGTAATTTAAATAAGAAATCAATATCATCGTCATTTGTTACTTTATTTTTCCAAGTATATTTATCTCCAAAGGCATTAAATTTCTCTGGCTCTTCTACTTCTAAATAATATGCCGGGCCGCTTTTAACAATTAATTTTATATCAGGTTTTATTACATTTGAATCAACTGTTACAGTAAAGCTATTATCATCATTTGCTTTTGTGCAAGAAACTGTTATAGCATATTGTCCAGGCAAATCAGCTTTTTCAACTCTATATGTACAAGAATTTTTATCTTTATTAAAATCTACTTTTATTTTATCATTGATGTCTGGATACCAATAATTTTTACGCTCATTTTTAGCTGTTCTAATTTCCATTATTGTTTTTCCTTCATCTCCTGCTTTAATTGTTATTTCTGTAGGATTAAAATTAGTTTTAGAGAAGTCTTCTTCATCGAATGACCCATTATAATTGCTAATTATTTTAATGGGATAATTTATGACATTAGAAGGGACACTTCTTTGTTGAACTATTAATTTATAATGATCTCCATTGGGAACATATTGCCATTTATTAATATTATCATCTCCATTTGTCGAAGGACATAAAGTTGCTATTTTTTTATTTCCGGAATTGGCTACACATAATTTAATATCAGCGCCATTGAAATTTACATCTATATCTAATTCTTCAACAAATTTGACATCGGTTATAATATTCTTAAATTGATCATAAAATGAAAGTTCAAATATTGGTTCTTTTTTGACTTCTACTTCATTCAAAGTATCAATTTTTAAAAAATATTCTCTTATTTTATAATATGTTTGAGTATTTGAAAAATCAAATTGACTTGCTATAACTGAAAATACACAATTTCTGCATTCTATTTCATCTTTCACATATTCAACATGGAAAGCTATATTTCCTATATATTCAATTTGTGTAACACATTCAATACTATCAAAAACTTCATTTTGTTCAGTTTCTGTTTCTGCTAATTTTCTAATAATAATATCAATTGCACTTGAATATCCTTCAACAAGTTTACAATTTGAAACAGTTACATTGTCTCCAGTTTCAACAACTTGGTAATATGTAAGGAATTTTTTCATATCTTCTTCGTTCAAATCATCAATATCATTTAAATATGTATCCTTTGGATATATTACAATAGTATAATTACTTCCTGCTGCTTGTGAAGTTGATGATTTCATTTCAGCATAGGAAGTCTCTGGGTCTATTGGGCCGCTTTTAATTCTATAGTTGATACCAGTATCTTTATATTTATCTTCAAAATATGGAGAGGTTACTTTAACATTTGTTTTAATTGTTGTTTTATATTGGACTTTTAATAGGCCATCATTAGTAAGATAATTATTTGTAGTTAAAGATACACCATCAGGAGATCTTCCGACTGTTAATCTATTCAAATATTCTTGAGTTACCGAGGGATCAAAAGCAATTTGGTTGCCATAATTATCGACTGGCTTAAATGTTAAAATGGGGGGTGTTATGACATTTCCATCTGTAGGACCATCGACTAAAACTAATTTTGCAAATTCTCCTGCTTTAATATTTAAAGAAACTGTTTGTGGTATTTTATTATTCTTATAGAAAATTGTTAAAATATTATCTCCTTTTTCTGTGGTAGTGATAGTATTTTGTGTTACAGTAATTATATATTGGCCTTTTTTAAATCCTTGAGCAACCTTTGTTGTGAAATCTTTATCCGATAAATCATATGAATTTTTAAATAAAAATCCATCAATGTCTCCCCAATAATTCCATCTAAGTCCATCGCTTGCTCTAAATTCAACATTAATATCATAAGGCTTTCCAGCAAATCCATTTATATGAGTAGGATCAACAAAAGTTTTAGTTAAATCATAATCTGGAAGGTTTGAAGCATCATCATTACCATCTCCATATAAATATAATGGGTAATTTTTTGTTTCAGTATCTGCATCTTCTCCCGTATAAGAGGCTGTTACTATTAGAGTATAATCTCCTTTTTTTAGACCTTGGAATATTTCTCTATCATCTGTTTTATAAGAAAATTGTACATAATCAGGTTTTTTAGTAACTTCTAAATCCAAGGAGACTCCTGATCCAGTCATTTTACATGTAAATTTGGCATTTGGATCATATATTGTTTCTACTCCTTGAGATGTATATAAAACTAAATTATAAAAAGGTACTTGTTCTGCATTTCTAATTGATGTTTTCACTACAGTACTCATTTCAATTATGGAATCTACTACCATTTTTAATTTACTTTGTTCTAAAGAAAATTTAGGAGCAACTACTGTTAAATATTTTGACGAAGTACATGTCATTTCCAAATAATTATAATATGCTGTTACTTCGAAGGTTCCGGCTACTTTGCAAGCATTTCTAAATCTTATGGCATAATTATTTGTAATTTGGTCAAATTGGTATTCATACTCTTTATTTGTTTTTGTATCCTTTGCTATTACAACAGCATTTTCCTTTATTTCATTTAGTTTTCCATTTGTGACTCCCATGAATATATTAGTACTGTCTTTTAAATAAACATCAACATAAGAATATTCATTTATATTCACATAATTACTTAATAAAATATAATATGAATGCAAAATTGATACTGATGTTTGTATTCTTGCTGCATCATATGTAATTAAATATTTATTATTACATGTACCATCTCTCATGAAGAATACCCAAGTGAATTTTTTACTTGAGAATTCAAGTTTATCTCTAAATTCAAATCCCTTTTTATCATAATTATAGAAAATTGTAAACTTTCTTTCATCATTACCATATGAGTGAGAATAAATATCTGCAAATGTATCGAAATAATTGTCTTTAACAATAGTATTATTATACTTGTCTAATACTGAAAACCAATAAAGTAAATTTCCATCTGGGCAATCCCCTAAATATTCATAATAATGGTCTCTTGATTCTGTTTTTAAGTATTTGAATAGTCTAGGTTCGGCAAATTCCAAATAGCAGGCCTGACTTTCTGATGCAGAAGCCCATCTTCTTCCTATTTCCACATCGTCCACATATCCTATAATATTTGACCAAAAATTACCATTTGCTTTTGCATAAATTTCATAAACACCTTTAATATCAAGTGGCTCAACTTTAAATTCAACATCTCCATTACCTTCCAATTTAAACTTAATCCTATCTTTTCCAATGTCATAATTATATAAATTATAATCGGTAGTTCTTAACTGGATTTTTCCTATTTTTCTAAAATCACCGATAGGTATTTGAATATCATATGACATATCCAAATTTGTTTTTGAAGGATCTAAATCATGGAAACAAGCTGTATATGGACTTATTTTTAAATCATCTTCATTATATGTTAATTCAACATATTTTTCTTCATAAGAACCATCATTTTTTTCTAAAGTTATTTTTATAGTCCATCCAAAAGATGACCTTTTAAAAATTTCATCAGATTCAATTCCTCTTTCATTAAAAATACCAATATATTGAATTCCATTTTCTGTATATATTTTAGGAATAAATTCTCCAAAGCTTTTACTCATATCATGAGAACTATATATTTTTATTTTTATTTTATTTACATCAAAGCCAGATGGATAAGATTTAGATTGAGAGACTAAAATCTTAGAATCAGCATCTACTAAATCTAAAGATGTTAATTTTCCTGATTTATCATTTCTATATTCGATTTTTTTATTTTCTATATTAACCCACTTTTTGGAATAATAATTAAATATATTAGCATTATTTAAAGTTAATTGGTTACCCATTACATTAAATGTATCAATTGTACTTTTTATTTTAGTTTTAGTTGTTTTTCCTTTTTCAACCAAATAGCCATTAAATTGGAAAGTTCCTGTTTCTGTTATTTTGTATTCGCATTGATAGAAAGTTTGGCCATCTACAAATGAAGTTGTATATGTTTTTTGTGAAGGAGATATCATTTGAGTTTCGCAAGAAAAGTCATATTCATTTAAATCAACGAAAGTTTTTATAGGCATAATGTTTCCTTTTCCATCTTTTAAATAACAAAGATAATAAATAGTTTCTCCTTTTTGTAATGTGGGAATTGAGTTATAATCTTTTATGGTACAATGAGAAGAGCTAGCGCTAACTCCTCCAACAATTACTACAAATTGAATAGCATTAGGCAAAAAGCTATTTTCAACGAGCTTATAAGTTCCAGGATTAACAACATTAATGACTAATTGGTAATGATCATTATATTGCCTCATAGTAAGTGTTGCAGAATTTGGGTTTGATAAAGATAATCCAGTTGATTTTAACATTTCGCTTGAAGTACTACCAATATTAGCATTATTTCCAAATCTATCTTTGCATTCAAAATCAAGAATAATTTCTAAAGATGAGCTTTTTAGAGGAAAATCTCCGTCTGCTGTACCATAATTTAGCACTCGTACATCTGAAACAACAGTTGAAAATGAATCTATATTCTCCCTTACTCCGTCATGACCAATTAAAGAAACTATATTGACATTTCCCCCTACTATATTATATTTTCTTTCTGGTCCTACCCCATGGGTAGCTTCTGAAATACCAATTGTATGCTCTCCTATAGCATTGCAAGCACTCATTGATAATAAAAGTTTATAATCATCTTTCATTCTAATTTGTAAGTTAGAAGCTGAACAATCTAAAGATAAAGAAAATGAATAACTCCATATACCTTGTCTGAAGCAATGGGGTATAACTTGGCCTTTATTATTTATAAATGAAAAAAGATATTGAACTGTTTCTCCGGCTTTATATGTGTAAGTGTCTAATTCTTTATCATCTACATAAAAACTACCAACCATTTTAGAAATATCAAAGTTATCTTCGCAAATAAATGTCCCTAAAACATTTAGTTCCCTTCTGTTACCATTCATATATCCAGTAAATCCTATATAAGCTGTATTAGATTCTAATTCTTTACTAAGCTTTACAGAATAAGTAAAAAGAAGAGTATTTGCTCCAGAATATAAATATAATTTTTCATCTATATAGATAAGTCTAAAGTCCCAATTCGTTGTTTTTGTAGGATCATATCTTTGTGAATTTAATCTATCGTAAATAATGGCATTTGCATCATCGTTTGAGCATGTGGTATCACAATATCTGAAAGAATAGCTACTATCATCTGGATCATTACGATTTTTGTTAAAGTCAAATTCAATAATATAACTTTTTGTAAATCCATAATAGCCAATATAGTCACTTGACCCCGCACTTAATTTATTTTTGAATTTAGAAATGACAATTGTAAATCCTTCCAATTTTCTTTCATCAGAACTTTCAATTATATCGACTGAGCCTATACTTGCTTTTAAATGAACTTCAAATCTTGGTTCAATCAAAACTTTTCTTCTAAACCATAAAGCTCCACTTCCTTCATAGAAGTTTAATGCGGGAACATAATTTCTTGCTGAACCTTCTTCGCTTGCTGTGGTTTCATCTAGATATGTTCTTCTCATACCATTTGGGCAAGTATCTTCAGCAGAAAATGTTTGTATGACTATCATACATATTAATAAAGCAACAAAAATTTTTTTCATTTGCTTTTTAATTTATTTTTAAAAGATTTTTACAAAATTTAATCAAAAAAAATGAATAAAAATTTTAAATTATAAAAATTATTATTAATTTTTTAATATGAATTTTAATATAATAATATTGAATTAATTTTTCCAATGGGGATTGGGGATGGGGGATTGGGGATTGGGGATTGGGGATT
>JAJMZT010000071.1:0-13343 GCA_023807265.1 Metadinium minorum
CAATCCCCAATCCCCAATCCCCAATCCCCAATCCCCAATCCCCAATCCCCATATTTATCAATAAATAATTAAAAAAGATTTTTTTAATATATATTTTAATTACTAAATTATTCTATTTCTAAAATTCAAATATATTTTATTATTTTTATTATATTTTTTATTATATTTCAATATCCAAGAAATCATTATTATCTGAAATAACAACAGAATTTCTCATTGCATATAATAATTTTTCTTTAAGAACATCATAATTATCATAAGGAGGTAATTCTAAATCAAAAAAGCAAGTATGTGCAATTGGCAGATATTTTTTTTCTTCCATATAATTACAATCTGTTTTTTTAGTGATTTTATGTGGATTACTTCCAAATCCTTTAGAATCTTTGGGCAATCTAGATCTTCCCCAAACAAATTTCAAATAATTACATTTATCTTCTATAGAACATTCTTCTAAAAATTGCCAAAAGTATTTTATAGTTAGATCACTGGCTTTATATCCTTCATAAATGGTTATATTTTTCAATAAATCTAAATCAAAATCTTGATCTCCACATATTTTTTTTTCTAAATCAGAAGGAGTTAAAAATTTCAACATATATTCCGGAATAACCTCAAACAATCCTTCTTGGACGGCTTTAGCCTGAAGATATCCTTGATTTGTCATTGTTTTTAAATATAATTCTAAAAATTCATTGCAATTATTTTCATCTAAATAAATAGATTTTCCTTTTTCTTTAAGTTCAACAATTTCACCCCCAGGTAATTGACAAGTAAATCTAATTATTCCAAATAATGCTTTTTTTTGTTTTAAATTATTAGATGATAATACTTTTATTATAGATTTATAACTTTGAACATCAATTAATTCTATATCTGATGGTTCTAAATGCATACCTAATATTTGTTTATAGACAATAGATGATAAATTTATTGATACATATGTTTCTGAAGATATTATATATCCAAATAATTTTCCTATGAATTTATAAATTTCTAAATATTTTTCATTTTTTGCACCTAAAGGATTAAATATATATTTATCTCTGTCAATACCTGTTTGAGATTTATTATTGGGAGAAGGAATAAATAATTCAACATTGCAAGATGTTAATTGTTCAAAACAAGAAGAAAAAATTTCTCTACCTGGACCTCCTGCATCTGATGCGTGCTCTCCCTCTAAATTGACTTGGAATAAATTTTTTGACCTTCCTTTGAAAAATGATACACCTTTTTCTCTTCCTAATGGAGATTTGTACATTTGAGCAATCAGAGACCATTCTAAATCTTTATCTATTAAATTCATATTACATTTTTTTACATTTAACATTCTATCAATCCTAATTTCTTTCAAAAATTTAGAATGTTTTAATAATAATAAATTTGATGTAAAGTTTTTATTTCTACTTTTTTCTGATAAGAAATTAATATTACTAAATAAAATTTTTGTTAGTGATGTATTATATAATATTGCACTATGATTTAACAAATTTTCAGCTGATTTAGATATTTGAGAAACTAAATTTCCAATCGTTTCTATAATTTCTGGCTTTTCTGCAAATTTTATAAATCTATCATAAAATTGATATTTTTCCTTTATATATTGTACTAAAGATTTTTGTTTTTGTTCTTGATTTATTACTGTATTTTCTTGTTTTTCATTTTTATTTCTTTTTATTTTATTTTTTATTTCTTCCATTTCTTTAAGATATAAAGGATAAACTTTTTGATATTCTAACAAATAATCAACATTAATTGAAGATAATAAATCTACTACTTTTTTCTTAATTCTTTTATATTGTTCTGGATAAAACTGAGTAATTTTTTCATTAGAAATTTCCATTTTCATTTCTAATAGATTATCGCCAATTTTTTCTGTGAATAATTTTTTAAATTCCAAATTGTTTTCAATAATTAACTTATTTTTATAAATTTGTTTTACTTTATCAATATTATCTATTAACGAATAATTATCTATTTTTAGATTTATATTTTTTGGTAATTCAAAAATAATTTTTTTTATTTTTGGCAAATCGCCTAAAAATTCAAATAATTCTTCTTTTAATATTTGAATAACCATTATTTCCCTATCATTTAAATCTTCAATATAAATGTTATTCAAATCTTGAATAAATAAAAATTTATATTTATCATCATTTAAATTTTCATTCACAATTTTATTGAAATTTTCTTTTTCTTTATCATCAGTTAAATTAGAAATATTATTTGAAGTAATTTGGAATAAAAATTGTTCAAATTCTTCATCTTTAACAACTTTATTATATCTCGAAATTAATTCAATAAAATATATTTTTCCTTTTTCTTCTTTAAAAATAGTATAATATTTCATAGTTTCATTTTTTAATGAATAATTGCTTTCTTCATATATATGTTTTGGGTTAACAAAAGATGGATAATATTCGAAATTTGCACAAAATCTAGAACCATTATATAATATATTTTTGAGTTTTAAAGTTAGATCACTTTTTTTCTTAAGATAATTTTGTTTAATATAATCTTCTTCTAAATTTATCATTTTAGGCTTTTTTAATTTAATCTTATCAATATAATCTTCCTCCCCTACCAATTTAGATATGTCCCCATTTCCACAGAAAAATAATTTATCTCCAAAAGTTACATTTTCATCACATCTATAAAATTCAATATAATCTTCATTATTATTTATAATTTCATTCTTATTATTTAAATTCGAATCTTCTTTAACTATATTTAAATTTTCATTATTATTTTTACTGTTTTCTTCATTTCCAATGTTTTTATTAGGCATATCTCCAGTAATAAAGAAAAATCCACTTCCTCTTTGAATTATATCATTAATTTGAATATTTAAATTAATAAAATATTTTAAATATCTTACACCATGTTGACTTTCATCTAAATAATAAACTTTTCCTTCACTTTTGCTAAAAGCTAAAAATTGATTTTCTGTTAAAAATAAATTAGTGATATTTTTATCTGATAAAAATGATAATTCTTTCATATAGACATATTTAGTTAAATTTCTTTGAGCATTTTTAGAGAATAAATGCATATCTTCAGTATTCATATTTCCATAAACAACATTTGTTCTTTTTTTACTATCATATCCTAAATATAATAAACCATCATAATTAATCACATAATCAATTATTTCTAAATTTTCTGGTGTTTTTATTTGTATCATAGCATATTTATCTGAAATATCATTTGAATTTAATAAATGATAATCACCTTTATATAAAATACCATGTAAATTTTTTTTATTTGTTAATAAAATAATACTACTCATATAAACAGCCTTTATAAATTTTTCACCACTTTTTAATTCAGGGAGGGGGTATCGACACATTTTTCCATCAAATAAATATTCTATATCAGGTAAATTCCTAGGAATATTATCTTTAGCAAAATATAAAGATGTTTTTGTTAAAATGCAATCCTTACCTATATATATTATTTTCTCTTCACTATTTATTTTATCTAATTCTGGTCTACTTTTTATTTCAACTTCATCTGAATCATAATTGCCAAACCATTCTCCTATAGAATAGAATTTATCATTTCTGTCCATTAATATAAGGCACCTATCCGAAAAATTTAATACTCTTTTTATATCTATTATTTGTTTTTTTAATTCATCTTCTATATTTTTCATATCAGATATACAAATATTTTTAATATTATTTTGGGTTTCATGAATAATTATTACTTCATTTGAAGAAGTATTATATCCCATTCCATTTTTAATTAATGTCAAAGGGATTTTCTCTTTATTATTTTTTTTTTGTTTTTTATTTTCTTTTTCATTATCATCATTTTTTGTATCTTTATTTTCTTTATTATTTAAATCTAGGTAGGAAGTTAAATAATTATAATTTAAAATATCATCATTATTATTAGTATGTTTATTATTCAATGATAATTTATATGAATCTGCTTTATCTTCTATAAATTGAAAAGCATAACTACATTGTTCCAATACTTTCGGGATTTTTATATTTGGCAAAAATTTTTGCAATGTCATTAATTTATACCATTCTTCATCTTCTACTATTAATTTATTTATTATATTTTTTGAATTTAACTTTTCATTTATTATTTCATAATCATTACATAAGTTAATTAAATCTTGTATATTGTCAATTGAATCTATTTCATTTCTATTTAAATTTATATTTCTTTCTAAAAATATATTTAAAATATTTAATAAAAATTCTATTGTATAAATTGAAAAATCTGTTCTTTGCATTTTCTTTTTTGAATTATTCATTACATATAATAAAGATTTTATCATTCTTTGCTCTTTAAATATATATATTAAAAGCATTTTTTGTTGATTATAATCTATTTTTTTCATTAATGTTTTTATAGTATCATAAATAATTCTATATAAAATTATGCATTTTTCTAAATTATTTTCATCATAATATTTTCTTAATTTAAGAAATAGTTTATTAAAAATAAAATATTCTATTTTATTCCTTATATTTTGAGGATTTTGTTCTTCAACAAAATTATTTATTAAATATTGAATGATATGGAATAAAAAGTCTTCTTGGATCATTTTATTAAAAGAATTTACATTTTCAAAAAATGTTTCTAAATTAAATATTTCTACATTATTATTTATTATTTGAGATATAAATTCTTCTACAGATGTTTTTTCTTCATTTTTTTCATTTTTTAAAATATAATCTAAATATTTATAAATTGCTTTTTTAATTATATTATGCTCTTCAGATAAACCAAAACAATTATTATAATATAATGTTATATAAAACATAAATTTAAAATCATTTATGTCTAATGTTTCAAAATTTTCATTTTTTATTAATAATAATGTAATATAATATTTTATTAAATATATACCCAATACTTTTATTTTTTTGTATTCTTCTGAATTTAACGAAGTAACTTCATTACTTCTATTAAATGATTTAAATGAAGTTGCAAAATCGAATAATTTAATTGAAACATTATATAAATCCGAAAAATGTTTAGGTATTTCTAAATTTCTATCAATGACTATTTCATTTTTTTCTTTAATTTTTATGTTAAATTTCTTGCATATCATTTCAAATAAGTTACTACTCATATTAAATCCACAATCTAAATTAGCATTATCTTTTTCTTTTTCTTTTTCTTTTTCTTCATTTTTATTTTCTTTTTCAATATTTTTATTATCATTTTCTTTTATATTACTTTTTTCTTCTCCTTCTTTCTTATCTTTATCTTGCCCATCTTCTTTATTTTCCTCTATATTTTCGAAAATGTCTTCTTTTTCAATATTTTTATCTTCATTTTCACTACTTTGCACAGTTTTTACATCGCTATTAAACAAATCTGAAAATATGTAATCTGGTATTGTATTATCAACATTTTTCGTATGTTCAATGATTGTTGAAATTAGTTTTTCATCGTCTAAATTATCTGTTTTTAATTCTGAATTATCTAAACCATAACATATAAATTTTTTTGGGAATCTATGAAAATATTCATTATTAACTAAGAAAATACAATTACCTAATTGATATTTATAATCAAGTAAATTATAAAATTCATTCCATTTTTCACCTTTAAAAATTTCTGATTCTTTTTGCTTAATTTTAATTCTTTTCTCTCTTTTTTCTTTATTAGTTTTAGTTTCTTTTTTTTCTTTTTTTTCTTTTAAATCTTTTTTTAGGCCATTCTCTTCTTTTTTATCATCTTTATTTTTTTCCTCTTCTTTATCTTCCTCATTTTTTTCCTCTTTTTTATCTTCTTCATTTTTTTCCTCTTTTTTATCTTCTTCATTTTTTTCCTCTTTTTTATCTTCTTCATTTTTTTCCTCTTTTTCTTCTTTTTCATTAACATTTTCATTTTCCTTTTTTTCATCTTCTTTTTCTTCATTTTTTTCCTTATTATCATTATCTTTATCATCTTCATCATCATCCTCATTATGTTCATCTTCTTTATCTTCTTCTTCTTCTACTTCTTTTTCTTTTTTGTGTTTTTTCTTTTTTTTATAATCTTTATCTTCGCCTTTATCTTCTTTTTCATCTTCTTCATCATCCATATCTTCACTTTCTTCAAATTCAGTTAAAGAATCGTCTAATTCTTTTTTTATTTTTTTTTTAGTTTTTTTATCATCTTTAGTATTATCATTTTTATTTTCATTCTCTTCTTTCTGAATTTTCATTTTTCTTAATTTTCTTATAGTTTTAACTGATTCATAATAATCATAATCTGATATTCCAATTTCTTTTAATAAATCTTCTGTTATAATAATAATTTTATCATTTATATCTGGATATTTGCCACCTTCTCTGAGTTTTCCATTTACTTTATATTTATCTAATAAAGATTGATATACTTTTTTATTAAGAATTTCTACTTCTATTTTTCTGAAACAAAAATAATCGCTAGTCATAAAATCTAATTCATTTAGATCACATTTGTTAATAATAGGTATAACTAATTTTTTAGTTGGTTCTAAATATAATGTAATTACGTCTAAATCTGAATTATGAATATAAGTTGAATAAATTTTTGTTAATGTTTTTTCATTTTTATTTGTTAAATAATAATCATCATCTGTTGAATCTTTTATTAACATTTTTGATTCTTGGTCTAGATTAGGAAGTAATTTTAATAAATTCCCTAAAGAACATTCTATTTTATTTTTTAATAAAAATATTTCTGATGAATATAAATTATATCTTTGTTTAGGATCTACTAATATATTTATTATTTCTTTTAAAGTATTTTTATTTTTAGATATAAAGTCTTTAACTTTTGAATTATCAGAATTTGCAATAATACATTTTATAATTGAAATATATTCTATTAATAAACTTGGACTAAATTTATTTTCTATAATAAGTTGTTTTTCTAAATATTTTAGAATACAGTCTATAAGACTATCATTTAAAGCATATTTAGTATTTTTAATATCTAAATAATTTTCTTCAATAATTAATTCGTTTTCATTAACATTCAAAAAATTAGGAGTTTTTCCATATATTTTTTTACTTAAAATTTTAATATCTCTAATAATATCCTCTTTTTTCATTAATTCTTCTAAATTTCTTTCTTCAAAATGATCTTCTTGTGCGAAATCCTCAGAATAACTATCACTCCCAGAAACATCGTCATCAGATGATGAATTTTCGATATAATCCTCATCATCATCATCATCATCATAATAATCTGAACTATCTTCAGAAGCTATATCTCTAAGTAATTCTTCTTGTTCTTTTAATTTTTTTTCATTAATAATATTATTAAGAGATTTTTCTTTAAAATTATCAAAAAAATATCCATTTTTGATTAAATGTGTTAATTCTTTTTCACTTGGTTTATATACTAATGGTTTATTTTCTAAATTAAGATTTGTATTTACTCTTACATAGCATAAATGGCTTAAACTTTGCATTTTATATCCAAACATTTCTAATAAAAATATCTTATTTTCATCTCTTATTTTTTTCTCTATATAATTCAAAAAATTTTTATTATCTTTATTATTTATATAAATATAATGTAAATAATCACAAAATAAAGATTTATATTTATTATCCTTCATTATATTAAATAAATAATCATAATATTTTTCATGTGTATATTTATTATTAAATTCTTCTGCAAATATTTCACCAAATATTTCAAATGATGAATTAGTAAATTTTTTTAATAAATTAAAGATTAGACAAGTATTTTGATAATTAGAATAAATTAATAATTGATAAAATTGCTTCCAAAGACTATATTCAGAATAAATTAAATCTAAATCACTTAATGCTAATTTAATGAATTCATTTAATAAATTAGTTAATTTTAAATTATACATTATTTTATGATTATTATATATTTGACTATTATGAACATTTTTATAGTTTTCCGAGAATGAAATTAAAAGTCCAGAAAATTGGGAACTAAAAATAGATGATATATGTGTCAATATATTATTATATGTATCATTTAATAAAATAGAATTTCCTTTAATCAATTTAAATGGATCCAATTCTTTTTTAGTTGAATTTATTTTTTTTTCTAATTCAATAATTATTGATTCTTGGTAATAATAAATAAAAATGTCAGATAAAATTTTGGCTGTGGAATATTTATCCATAATTCTGCATTCTTTAAATTGATTTAAATTACTATTTTTCTTATTTTTCCTATAATCATAAAAAAAGAAATATTGTTTAGTTTCAATTATTAATAGATTTTTACTTTTATTGAAAAATTCAAATATTTTATTTGTTGTTGGATAATTTCTTCTTTTAATTTTCCATAAAAGGAAATTCAAATAAATAGTTAAATCAAAATAAGTATCAATATTATGAGAATTATTTTCTTTATAATTTATAAGTCTATCTAATATAGAATTAATTACTGAATTAAAATTATTTGTGATATTTAAAACTAAATTTTCACTTACTGAATTTAATGATTCATAAATATTTGGCAATTTTATGCTATTAGTATTATTTGAAAAACAAAAATTTTTATAATAATTTTCAATTATATAATCAATACATTGTTTATCATCGAATTTTTGTATAATATTATTTAATATAATTAATGACACTTCTCTAAATTTAGCTTGTGATTGCATTAATCCATATGCCTCTAATATTTTACTAAGATTAAATTTATCATTCTTTATTATTTGTGATATATTATTAACATGCTCTCTAACATATATATTAATAATATTATTATTATTACTTTTTTCTTTATCTTTTTTTATATTTGGTTCACTCTTTAAATTAAACAAAAAATATAATCTATCAAAGGTTTCATTAAATATTTCATTTATTTCTTTTTCTTTTTCATTTTTAATTATTTCATCTTTTTTTTCTTTATATGTTTTTCTTAAATCAGAGCATTTATTAAATAATATATAAAATATATCATCTGGAGAAAATGTTGAATCATTTTTTACTAATTTTTCTGCAAAATCAATGAATTTTGATAATAAATTTTCATGTTTTAATATTATTAAAAATGATATATTTACAATTTTATCAGGAATATCTCCTTTTATAAAAATATTTTGCTTTTCCTTGAATATATTAATACATTTTTTAATATTTTCATTTTCTAAATAAGTTGAACAACTTTTGTTATTATATTTTGTTGTTTTTTCTTCTTCATTTATAATATTTAATTCTAAATCTGAATTTTTTTTCGAAATATTGATATTATTTACATCTAAAAGATCTATAAATTCTTTGTTCTTATTTTCTTTTAAATATTGTATTATTTTTTCTTCATCTTTATTTTTTTTTTGTGTTAATAAAATATTATTTGAAACACCTTTACTAAATAGACGAGTATGAAATAAATTAAAAATCTCATTTTCTTCATTTGTATAATAAAAAGCGAATTTTTTTAATATTTTATTCATAAGTTCAGTTAATGGATTGACTAATATATCAATATCTTCATTATAAAATAAATAATTCGATATTCTCATTTTAATTAAATAATTTAATGATTGTGGATATAATCTTATTTTAATTGTATTATTAATAATATCTACATTTTCAATTTTTTTATAAATTATTTCTACCTTATTATTACATATTAGATTATCGAAAGAAAAAATATTTTCATTGTTATCCATATTTATAATATCTATAATATTATTAGTGTTTGTTTTTTTGGTAAATTGAATTTGAGTCTTTGAAATGCATATTAATTGTAAATAAATATTATTAATATCAGATTTTTTTTGATTAGTATTTATTATATTGTTATCATCTTTAGTTATAGAATTAATTTTTTCTTCATTTTCAAGAGATTGATCATCACTTAATTTTCCAAAATATTTTTCCTTATATTTATTACCAGGAAAATCAGAAGAAAAATTAAATGTATCTAAAATAAAATCTTTTTTATTTTTTGGATCCAAATTTACCTTTATATTATTTAATGATATTTTATTCCTTATTTTTTGTAAAGTAAAAAGTATATCATATATATAAGACCAATTTTGTAAATAAAAATCATTAGGCAATAATTTATAATTATTCAAACATTGTGTAATTAAATGATATATTAAAGGTTTAAGAATTTTAGGCTCTTTTATTTTCTCTTCATTTAAATTATTATTATATAAATTTAATAAGGCATTTACAAAATTAGAAAATTGTGCTCCATTTATATTTACTAAAATATAAGATATTATATTATTATAAAATAAAATAAATTCATTAAAAAATTCTGAAATATATGATAAATTTATGATATTTTCATTTGTTAACAGTGAAGATATTAAATCTATTATAAATTTATTAGAAGTTTCATTAATGATTAATGTTTTCATATTAGATTTTGAATAATTAGCATATTTAAATACTTCAATATAAAATAATAATTGTTCAGGATTATCAACAAAATCAATTGGATATAAAATTTCTTTAAATAATGAATTCAATTTATTATTTGGATAATCTTCTGTAATTGATAAAATTTTTATTAACAAAGAAAAACATATATTTTTCAAATCTTTATTTTTTTTAATTATTTCTTTTAACAAAGATATTAAATTTTCTATATTTTTAATATTTCCAAAAAGAAATTTACTATTAATTTTTAATGAAGATAAATATGCCAAATGATTTTCTAAAATTAATAATAAGCAAAATATATTTAAATCATCTTCTTTTTTGTTTTCATTATTTTCTAAATTCATTATAATTAAATCTTCTATTAATTTTATAGTTGGAAAATCTATATTTATAGTAAAAGGCCTTTTTAAATATTTTGTTATTGTGAATAAATCAGAATTTTCATTTTTTTTAATCTTTTCAAAATTTTTATTAATTTCTTTTAAATCATTTGTTTCAATAATATTATTACACAAATAACTCAAAATATAATTTGATATATTATTATTTAATTCAATAATATTATTATTATCTTCTTTTTCATCTTTAAATGAATTATTTTCTTCATTATCATCAAAAGTTTGAAATATTTCTTTAAATATATCGCTTTTAATATTATCAGTAAAATTATTATTGTTTTTTAATTTTGTTTTATTAATATTTTCATATATTTGTTTTATATATTTTTTATTTTTAAAAAATAAATTATTTTTATATAAATTATTATTTATTGTATATACCTTTTCTTTTATTTCTTGAACATTATTTATAGTAGTTTGAGTTAAAGTCAGATCTATAATAGAATTGTCATATTGTGAAATTATTGAATTAATTAAATTTTCCTTAGATTTATTTTCAATATCGATAATTAAATCATTTACATTTGATTCTTTGTCTAAACAAGAAATTTTGTTATTTTTTATATCATAAAAATTTGTACATGTATCTGTGAAGCACAAATTATTATTTATTATAATTAATTTATTTTTAGTTTTTATATTCTTTAAAATTTCATCTACATTATATTTTTTATTACTTTTTTCTTCATTTTGTAAATGAGAAAATGTATCCAAAGGTGTTTTTATAATATAACTTTCTTTATATTCTATATATAAAATATTATTATCTTTAACTTTTATTTTATTATTATTTAAATTTATTTCAAACTTATCAATTACATAAATAAATTTTTCAGAAAAAAAGTAATATTTTTCTATATTCAAATTATTATTAGCTTGGTTATCTATATCTTTTTTTTGATTTTTGTTATCATTTTTTTTATAAATAGGATGCAAAATAAATAAATAATTATTATTTTGAATTATTGCAATATTGTTATTATTTATTTCTGAATTAGGTAAATATTTTTCTAAAAATGATAATTTTTCATTTTCTTCAAAAGAAAATAATTTTAAATAAATATCATTAATTATTTCATTAGCTTTATTAATAGATTCATTAAATATTTTTTGGCTTATTTCATCCATTTTTATTTCTATTTTTGTTGTGTCTTTGTTATGCACTGTTTTTAATAATTTAATACTTTTTTCTGTTTTTCCAAATTCAGAACAATCAAACCCAAATAAATATTCTGATTCCAAAGAAAATAAAAAATTATCGTTGTTATTTAAAAATTTATTATATGTTTCAACAATATTATACTTATTTTTATTTTCATTTAATCTATGTAATTTATATAATGTATTTTTTTCATTTAATAAATAGGCTAAATCATTATTTATGAATATCAAATTAGAATTACTAAATTTAAAATCTTCATTACTTAATTTAATATATGATTGATTTTCAGATTTATATTCAACTTTTTCTAAAATATAATTTTTCTCATTTATATAGTTAGGTATTTTAATATTATTCATTAATAAATCTTTTATATAATTAGTAAGCTTATTCTTTTTTTCAATCTCTTTTATTTTTTTAATAAAAGTGAGTATTCCATTTAATGATTTTAATCCAAAAACAATATTATATTCATAAAGTAATAATTTTCCTAAAATTGTTTCTTTATTTTCATGATTACTTTCTAATACACTATCTATTAAATTACTTATTTTTTTTAATAAGTCTTTCTTTTCTTTAACTAAAAGGAAAGATATTTCATAATGCTCATCTATAAATTTAGAATAATTCTCAAAATTATTTAGATTAAGAAATAATTCATCTATATTATCAAGTGTTATATTCGATAATTCTTTTAATAAAAATTTAAGTAATACTAAATTAAATTTAAATGTCTGATTATTTGATATATTTTGTATTTCTTTTTCTAAGCTTAACCTAATTTTTTCTTTTAATTTATCTATACAATCCATATTTCTTTCTTCATTTAAAAATAATTCTTGATGGTATAAAGACAAATAATATTCAAAATATTCATAATTTTCAAACCACTTATTCATTAAATCAACTTCTAAATCTCTTAAACTGTTTAATATTATTATATTGTTTTCTTTTTCATCTTCATCTTCATTTTTATTTTCATTAATTAAATTTGGATGTTGATAATATATATTATCTTCATTATGATTATTTATATAATTATCTATAGGATAATTTTTTTTACTTTCAGAAGTTAATTCTACAATGGAATTTGGGAATGTGGCAGAATTCCATTCATTCGAGAGTGAGCAATTGATATTTTTATTTGAACAGATATCTGTATCTATTGTAATTGAATTTTTTTGTAATTGGGAACTTTCTTTAATTTTTTTAAATAAATCTTGGTCTTTTAAAGAACTTGTTTTATTTATTTCATTATTATTATTGGTTAAGGCTTCATTTTTTAAAATTTCTGACATGTAATAAAAAATATTTAAGATAAATATTATTGATAACTAATTTATTTAAAAAATATTTTATAGTTAAAAAATACTTTTAAATAATATTTGGGGATTGGGGATTGGGGATTGGGGATTGGGGATTGGGGATTGGGGATTGGGGATTGGG
>JAJMZT010000072.1:0-13269 GCA_023807265.1 Metadinium minorum
CCCAATCCCCAATCCCCAATCCCCAATCCCCAATCCCCAATCCCCAATCCCCATTTTAAGATATTTAAGTATATAAAAAATATATATTTTAATTTTATATAAATAAATTATTATTATTTTAAAAATAAATATATTTTTAAATTCATTTAAACTATAAATTTATTAATTAAGATTTATCAGTAAAACTAATGAAATAATTAAACTATTAAAATATTTTAAAAAATTATTTTTGATTTTCATAAGCTTGACTTTGAGCCATACTATCAAGCATTTTTTCTCCTTTATTAGCATCTTGAATATCATCCAAATTAGTTGGCTTGGCAATAATAACATTTTCCATAGGTTTATTTTTATAATTTCTAAGACATATAAATAAGAACACACCTCCACCAACAAGTATAATAGCAAGAACAACAAGAATTATTACTAAAACAATATTTGATTCCTCAGAAACATCTCCTGAAATAGTATTAGATAAAATCATAAATTGTCCATTATTTTTTTCTTGAGCTAAAACAAATAGATCAAAGCTTTCATATCCTTTTAATTCAGATTTATCAAAATCTATTTTATAAGTAATTTTTTCTTCATCTGAATCAAAGCTTTCTGAATAATGTCCCAATTTACTTACTTCTGCAAAAGTACATAAATTATATTTATTATTTAAATTTCCTTTTTTATCAAGGTATACAGTATATCTTATATCTTCTCCTACAATAGGTTGATCGAAAGTTATTGCTTTATTATCTTCATCAAATTCTATTTTAAATTCATTAATTATTGGTGTGAAGGGTTCATTAGTTCCAATATGTTTAACGAATATTTTGACTTCTTCATCCTGATTTCCTGCATTTAAATTTTCAAAATTTAATAAAGTATCTAATTTTGTATTTTGAATATTTCTATAATTATTATAACTGTTAGATGGAATAGCTCCTTGTTCATTTAATGAAGTGTTATTATATGCATTTGTGAAATTATATCCAACTGCTGTATCTTTTGTACAAACATGCATTTGAACAAATAAATATTTGGTATGATTAACAGGAGAAGTCAATATTGTACTTACTTCCTTTTTTAAAGTAAGCGATTTTGGATATCCTTCTTCATTTCTATTTTTAGTTGCATAGTAAGCAAGTGTTGGAATTATAGTTATATTTAAATCAATATCTTCTGTTCTAAATGAGACATAATAATTCATTACATCTTCATTAGTATAATAATCTTTATACATTATATATGGATTTAAAATTGATATTGTATAAGGATTTACTTTTCCTACTCTAAAGCAGTTTTGTAAAGAAGGGTCGATAAATGCTCCTAAATTTGAACTATAACAAAATTTCACATTACTAGAATTTGTTGTTACTAGAAAATCGACTTTTGTGTAATTTAATCTATCTTCACCACTTCTAAAAATATATGCAAATAAATTTGCAGGTCTATCGTTTGTTTGAAGATTATAAATATCATTTTCTATTTTTGTAAATGTTTTTTCAATATCATATCCAAATTTAAAAATAACTCTAGATTTATCATTGCCAATTATTGCTCTATTTTGTATAGTCATGATAGGGAGATATTGGTTAGTTCTCTTTGTGAAAATTCCATTTATAGTCATTTTTAAAATATCATCAGAATCAAATTCTACCCAAAAATTAGGCTGGTTATTTTCTCTCCAAATATTAAAGCTATAAATAAAGTCTCCACTTAATCCAAATTTAAATGATAAAGTTTCATTAGTTAAAGGAGATAATGTTATAATAGAAATATCACCTTGATCTAAGTTTGTTTTTTTAGTGGCAATTGGATCTGTATAATATACATTTAATAATAAAGGTATTTTACAAGTTACTTCTAAAACATCTATATGATACTTTGATTGTGCTTCTATCTTATAATCATTTCCTTCAAAAGGTGCCATATTTCTAACAAAATCATCCCAATTATTATCATTTAATTGTGTAGAAAATTTTTTTGTATCAACTTCCCCAAAAATATTATCTAAATGAAGAACTCTCTCACCCTCGAATTCATTATAATTTAATATATAATAATATGGTTGATCACATGATAACATTTCAATTGCAGTTGGGTTATTTAATAGTCTACCACTGGGATTAGCACTTACATAATATTGTATAGTTGTTTCAGAATAGAAAAATTTTGTCTTAAATTTGAATTGTTCGCCAAAATATTTTTTTTGAGTTTTAGAGAAAGAATCTGTTATTAAAATCATAGTTGTTGCCCCATAATATTTTTCTTCTATGAGATCTGGATTTGTATATACAAGCATAATATTTCCTGAGAATAATTCTACAGGGGCGCCACTATTGCTTAAGTAATACATTTGCATTTCACGAGTACTTGAAAAAAGTAATACTTTACTAATATATTTTGCTTCAGATTCTCTTATTTTAAGTAAATCTAATACATATGGAACTAAAGTTAAGGTTTCTTCATCATAATAGCCAGTATCTTTGGAATCTACACTTTCTCCTTCTATTTTTAAAGTAATATTAAATGTGGCTGAATCGTCTCTAAGTTTTTTTTTTTCTTTTTCATCATCTCCTAATCCATAAATAACTTGAATAACTAATTGTCTCTTACCACTACCACTTGAAAGTTGTTTAGCATTAATTAAAGCATCAAATCCATTTGTATCGCTTTGAGATTCTCCTACACATACACTTGTTCCTAAATTCATAGCATTATTAACAGCTCTCATCATATCTTCTTGAGATGAATTTGGCTCCACAAAAGTGCATCCCACTTTTGATATTCTCATTCCTTCTTCTTCACTTGATTGTTGTTTTATTTTCAAGCTTGAAACATATCCTTTTATATCAATTTTTGGGTAATAATAATAAAAATAATTACTTGTAGCATTTCTTGCAAATAATTGTGATATATATCCAGGCTTACCAGGAATTTCTTTATCAAGTTTTAAAACACCCTCAACCTTTCCTACATTGGAAGTAACAACTTCATACAATATTTCAAGTTTTGCATTATTGGCTTGAACAGCATATACAAGAAATTCAAATTCATCCCCAACTGAATAACCAATTGAACTGAAATCTATGTAATGTGTAATTATATTACTTGAAACAGATGTAAAACTACTAACATAATCTGCAAGATCTTTATATTGTTGTTCGGATTTTTCTGCAAAAGTACATAGTGAATAATCACTTAAAGTTCCTTTTCTACCAACTAAAATTGTAAATCTAAATTCTTCATTATATATTGGCTTATATATTATAGCTACGTTCTGAGATTTATCAAAAGATGCTGTATAATCTTGAAGATTCATTTGATTATTATTAAGGCCAATATGTTTAGCAAAAATAGTATCATTTATTTGTCCAATAATTTTGAGTTCTGATTCCATTAAGTTATTACTTATAGGAAATAAGTGTATTTTTTGAGATTTATATAAAGTATTTTCATATAATTGTTCATGACTATAAGCATTTAAAATTTTATAATTAACTTCATTGGCCGAAGAAGTACATAATTGCAATTGCAATAAAATATTAGCATTTGTAATAACTTCAGGAATAGATAAAATAGTACTTTTTTCTCTATCATTTTCTAATTTAATAATATTTCCTATTCCTTCGATATTTCTTTCATTTGTTTCATATTTATTTTCAGTTATATCTAAAGAAATAAATTCATAAGAATAAAATGGTCTTATAGTAACATAATAATAATCTGCATTTAGCTTATAATTTTTTGGTGAAATTAAAGGATTAATAAAAGTCAAAGAGTAAGGAATATTTTTTCCTGTTCTAAAACAATTTTCTAGTGAAACATCAATAGCAATTCCTATACTTGTACTATAACAAAATTTAACATTATCTGCTTCTTCTTGTGTACCTTTTTTCAAAGGTTTTACATTTAATTCTACGTTTGTGAAATTTTTTTTGTTATCCCCTTTAGGGAATCTATAAATATATTTATTATCCTGAGAATATAATGTTCCATCTATATTTTCTTTTTCATCAACCCATTTTGTTTCTACATCATATCCAATTTTTAAAATAAATCTAGTTGTTGTTTGTCCATTATTTGTAACTACAATACTTTCATTTTTAGCAGCGCTTATTAAAAAACTACTTTCTAAACTATTCTCAGTGACTCTATGAGTTGCTGTATCTCCAAATTTAAAGCTAACATCAGGATTTTCTTTTGGATTAAATAATGAAATAGAATAATATAAAAATCCAGGTAAGGCAATATCTAAAGTAAGTGTAGTAGTTTCTCTTCCATTTAAATTCTTGACTGCGATATCTCCTAATTCTAATCCATTAAATTCTTGTCCTTCATAATTATAATAAACATTTGCTAATAATGGTGTATTACATTCAATTTCAACAATATCAATATGTTGAGATTTACTTGATAAAGTTGCTGTATAATCTACAATATCTTTCATAGTTAAAATTAAATTATCCCATTTTTCTTCAGTTATTTCATTTACAATTTTTGCATTTCTCATACTTCCAAATACTAAATCCAAATATAGAATTCTTTCATCTTCTGCTCTATTATAATTTAATATATAATAGTATTTATTATTTGTAGAAGTACAAGTATTCATTTCCAAGCTTAAAGGATAATTTAATGTTCTACCTGTAGGATTATTGCTAACAAAATATTCTATTTGAGCATCTGATTTAAACATTTTTGTGTGGAATCTGAATTGATTTCCTAAAGATGAATGCTCTTGTCCACTTATATTTTCACTTAAAAGAACTAATTTAGTTGAATGATATTTTTGTTCTGCTAAAGTTAATTTTGTATAAACTAACATAATATTTCCACTAAATAATAAAGATGGAGCATTTGAATTTTCATTAATATAATACATTTGCATTTCGAAATATCTTGAATAAATAAGAACCTTAGAAACATAATCATCTGTATCATTTCCTCTTATTTTTTCCAAATCGACAATATAAGGGACAATGGATTTCCTATATTCTTCTTGTTTTCCATATTCTCTTTGCTCTTGAAAATCAGTTTGTTCTAAATATATATTTTCTCCTTTTCTTAAGAATATAGTAAATCCTCCTGATGTATAGTATCCATTAGAAATTTTAATTACTAATCTTCTAGGCTTTTTATCGGGTGTATATGAATATTTAAATACATATCTATATACTTTTCCATTTGTAGTACTTCTTCCTCCTATACAATATGGATTTCTTGAATCTATAATATCTTCGACAGCTTCAATCATACTCACTGCATCTTCTCCATCGTCAACAAAAGCACAATCAACGCTAGATAATCCATTTATAACTTCAGTATCCAATTCAATGTTGAAAGAACCAACTGGGACATCAAATACTTGGCTTGGTAAATATGAGAAATAATATGTTAATCCAGATGAGGTAGCCACACCTCTTGAGAAAACATAATCATTATCTAAATCATAAACTGAATTTATTTCTGTTATAGATTTTTCATCTATTTCTCCAACTGTGCCAGTAATAATATTAGATAAAAATGACATTTTTGAATTTATTTTTTGTTCTGAAAAAACTATTGCTTCAAAAGTTTGTCCTGCCTCTAAACCAACTTTTTTGAAATTTATATTAATTGAAGTTTTTTCATTATATGATTCAACTGTCTTATTATAAAAAGAAGAAATTATATTATTATTTGTGAAAGAACATAATGTGATACCCTTTGAACTTAAACCACCTTGAGGACTAACTAAAACAATATATTTCATGTTTTCATAATTATTAATAGGACTTTCTACAATTAATTGGTTTAATTCAGAATTAAAAGTAATTGTTTGAGAATCCTTTATACTTGGGTAATAATTATTTCTTATTCCAGCATGTTTAACAAAAACATTAGTACTTGAAGTACCTCTTAATTCAATTTCTGTTTCCAATAAAATATTATTAAAAATTTTATAAAAGTTTTTTTTATCAACTGTTGTTTCTGTTACAACTGTTTGAGAAGTATCGTAGGCATTTAATATTTTCATAGTTAATTGGCTATTATCACATTGTTGGACTTGTACAAAAATTGATACATCTCTATTTTTTGGAGCTGTTAAAATACTATTCTTAATTCCACTACTCTCAATAACAAGATTACTAGCAACTCCTTCGATATTTCTCTCATTTGTATCATAAGTATGCAATTCAGGAGTTATTTCTAATTTTTGAGAATCAACAGGTTGTATTGATAAGTAATAATTTAAATTCTCATCAACATCATAATCTTTATCCATTACTAATGGATTTAATAATTTCAAAGTATAGCTATTGCTTTCAGAAACACGATAGCAATTTTCTTTCGAAGGAATAATAGCACTCCCTATATTAGTTCCATAACAATATTTTACATTATCAACGTTTTTGGCACCTTTAGTGACCAAATTAGCATAAGTATAATTCATTCTTTTTTCATCATTAGGAAAAGAAAAAACATAAACATTAAATTGTTCATTATATGTAACAGTTTCATCTGGGCCAAATGTAACTTTAAAAGCCTACAAATCCATTTCATTACCTTTTGTTTCTGGAATAACTTCACCTGAATTAACCATTGAGGTTTTTAATCCTATAAAATTACCTTTAGTCTATATTGATGATGGACAAAATGAAGTATTAGTTGATAAAAATACTATCATAAAAAGTAAGCCTTTTAATACAATAAATCCAATTGTTATAAAGGAAAGAGATGGAGATTCAAATAGTAGAGTAATTGTAAAAGTAGGATTTAAAGTTACATTTGGCCCAGATGAAACTGTTACATATAATGAACAATTTAATGTTTATGTTTTTTCTTTTCCTAATGATGAAAAAAGAATGAATTATACTTATGCTAATTTGGTCACTAAAGGTGCCAAAAACGTTGATAATGTAAAATATTGTTATGGAACTAATATAGGGAGTGCTATTATTCCTTCGAAAGAAAATTGCTATCGTGTTTCTGAAAGCAATAGCTATACTTTGAAATTATTAAATCCATTAGTAATGGATAAAGATTATGATGTTGATGAGAATTTAAATTATTACTTATCAATACAACCTGTTGATTCTCAAAAATTAGAAATAACTCCTGAATTGCATACTTATGATACAAATGAGAGAAATATCGAAGGAGTTGCTAGTAATCTTGTTATTGAGAGTAGTGGAATTAAGAATAGTATTTTAACAGCTCCAAAAAATAGAGATGTATCAATTTTTGTACAAGTCCAACAATGTGATAATAGCCAATTAACTATGAAAATATTAAATGCCTACGATACTTCTCAAACAGTTGTAACAGAAACAACAGTTGATAAAAAAAACTTTTATAAAATTTTTAATAATATTTTATTGGAAACAGAAATTGAATTAAGAGGTACTTCAAGTACTAATGTTTTTGTTAAACATGCTGGAATAAGAAATAATTATTACCCAAGTATAAAGGATTCTCAAACAATTACTTTTAATTCTGAATTAAACCAATTAATTGTAGAAAGTCCTATTAATAATTATGAAAACATGAAATATATTGTTTTAGTTAGTCCTCAAGGTGGTTTAAGTTCAAAGGGTATCACATTATGTTCTTTCACAAATAATAATATAATTTCTTCTTTTTATAATAAGACAGTTGAATCATATAATGAAAAAACTTCAATTAATATAAATTTCAAAAAAGTTGGTTTAGAGGCAGGACAAACTTTTGAAGCAATAGTTTTTTCAGAACAAAAAATAAATTCAAAAATGTCATTTTTATCTAATATTATTACTGGCACAGTTGGAGAAATAGATGAAAAATCTATAACAGAAATAAATTCAGTTTATGATTTAGATAATGATTATGTTTTCTCAAGAGGTGTGGCTACCTCATCTGGATTAACATATTATTTCTCATATTTACCAAGCCAAGTATTTGATGTCCCAGTTGGTTCTTTCAACATTGAATTGGATACTGAAGTTATAAATGGATTATCTAGCGTTGATTGTGCTTTTGTTGACGATGGAGAAGATGCAGTGAGTATGATTGAAGCTGTCGAAGATATTATAGATTCAAGAAATCCATATTGTATAGGAGGAAGAAGTACTACAAATGGAAAAGTATATAGATATGTATTTAAATATTCATATACACCCGATAAAAAGCCTAGAAGATTAGTAATTAAAATTTCTAATGGATACTATACATCAGGAGGATTTACTATATTCTTAAGAAAAGGAGAAAATATATATTTAGAACAAACTGATTTTCAAGAGCAAAGAGAATATGGAAAACAAGAAGAATATAGGAAATCCATTGTCCCTTATATTGTCGATTTGGAAAAAATAAGAGGAAATGATACAGATGATTATGTTTCTAAGGTTCTTATTTATTCAAGATATTTCGAAATGCAAATGTATTATATTAATGAAAATTCAAATGCTCCATCTTTATTATTTAGTGGAAATATTATGTTAGTTTATACAAAATTAACTTTAGCAGAACAAAAATATCATTCAACTAAATTAGTTCTTTTAAGTGAAAATATAAGTGGACAAGAGCATTCATCTTTAGGAAATCAATTCAGATTCCACACAAAAATGTTTAAATCAGATGCTCAAATAGAATATTTTGTTAGCAATAATCCTACAGGTAGAACATTAAATTATCCTTTAAGCTTGGAAATGAATACTTGTACTTCTACAAATAATAAATACTATTATATATTAAATTATAATAGAGCAGAAGATGAAAGAATTCTATATTTGGATTTAGTATTTGGAAGTATGAGAAATGCAAAAATTGTAAATGAAATAACTGAAGAAAAATGGGATAATTTAATTTTAACTATGAAAGATATTGTAGATTATACAGCAACTTTATCAAGTAAATCTCAACATATTGATATTGTTGAAATTGAATGTAATACACCATTATTAGCAAATGTTTATTATAATTATGAAGGACAAGAATTTAATGGATTAGAATTAGGAGATATCGCAGTCAAGAATTTAAATGGAAGAGAAACTACTACACTTACTTTAGATATTGCCTTACCTGGATTTTTATATTATTCTATTTCATTATTTAATCCAAAAGAAAATCCTGATGTTAGCTTTAAATTTGGAGATACAGCAACTCATAGAGTCACTGAGAATAGTTTAGAAAGTAGTTTTTTAATAAGCGCTGCTAAAAATGAAAGTATTGTAGTTACAAATAATGGACAAACAACAACTAGATTTATTTTAAAAATTGGATATGATGTAGAAACAAAATGGGTTGATGAAAAAGAAAATATAGATGGAACATTATATTCTCAGGATAATAAATATATTTATAGATTCCCTAAAGGGGATAACAAAAAAAATTTCACAAACGTAGAATTAAATGTAAAACCTTTGAAAAAAGGTACACAAGAAGAAGCAGATAATGTTAAATTTTGTTATAGTACAAGTATAGGAATTGCTATTGATGTTTCACTAGAAAATTGTTTTAGAACAGGAAAAAATATTCCTTACTCTTTGACTTTTATTAATCCTTTAATTTCACCAAAAAATTATAAGCTAAATGCAGATTATTATTATGTTACTATAAGACCATTTTATTCTTATGAATTTATTTCTTTAGATATAACTGAAAATAAATATGAAACAAATGAAAGAAATATCGAAGGAATAGGAAATATTATTAAATTAGAAAATGATAGAGAAAAAAGTACTATTTTATCTATTCCTGAAGTTATTACAAATGCTAATATTTTATTGCAATTGCAATTATGTACTTCTTCGGCCAATGAAGTTAATTATAAAATTTTAAATGCTTATAGTCATGAACAATTATATGAAAATACTTTATATAAATCTCAAAAAATACACTTATTTCCTATAAGTAATAACTTAATGGAATCAGAACTCAAAATTATTGGACAAATAAATGATACTATTTTTGCTAAACATATTGGCCTTAATAATAATCAAATGAATCTTCAAGATTATACAGCATCTTTTGATAAATCTCAGAACGTAGCTATAATATATAAGCCAATATATAATGAAGAATTTAGATTTACAATTTTAGTTGGTAGAAAAGGAACTTTAAGTGATTATTCACTATGTACTTTTGCAGAAAAATCCGAACAACAATATAAAGATCTTGCAGATTATGTTAGTAGTTTTACATCTGTTTCAAGTAATATAATTACACATTACATAGATTTCAGTTCAATTGGTTATTCAGTTGGGGATGAATTTGAATTTCTTGTATATGCTGTTCAAGCCAATAATGCAAAACTTGAAATATTGTATGAAGTTGTTACTTCCAATGTAGGAAAGGTTGAGGGTGTTTTAAAACTTGATAAAGAAATTCCTGGTAAGCCTGGATATATATCACAATTATTTGCAAGAAATGCTACAAGTAATTATTTTTATTATTATTACCCAAAAATTGATATAAAAGGATATGTTTCAAGCTTGAAAATAAAACAACAATCAAGTGAAGAAGAAGGAATGAGAATATCAAAAGTGGGATGCACTTTTGTGGAGCCAAATTCATCTCAAGAAGATATGATGAGAGCTGTTAATAATGCTATGAATTTAGGAACAAGTGTATGTGTAGGAGAATCTCAAAGCGATACAAATGGATTTGATGCTTTAATTAATGCTAAACAACTTTCAAGTGGTAGTGGTAAGAGACAATTAGTTATTCAAGTTATTTATGGATTAGGAGATGATGAAAAAGAAAAAAAAAAACTTAGAGACGATTCAGCCACATTTAATATTACTTTAAAAATAGAAGGAGAAAGTGTAGATTCCAAAGATACTGGCTATTATGATGAAGAAACCTTAACTTTAGTTCCATATGTATTAGATTTACTTAAAATAAGAGAATCTGAAGCAAAATATATTAGTAAAGTATTACTTTTTTCAAGTACTCGTGAAATGCAAATGTATTACTTAAGCAATAGTGGCGCCCCTGTAGAATTATTCTCAGGAAATATTATGCTTGTATATACAAATCCAGATCTCATAGAAGAAAAATATTATGGGGCAACAACTATGATTTTAATAACAGATTCTTTCTCTAAAACTCAAAAAAAATATTTTGGCGAACAATTCAAATTTAAGACAAAATTTTTCTATTCTGAAACAACTATACAATATTATGTAAGTGCTAATCCCAGTGGTAGACTATTAAATAACCCAACTGCAATTGAAATGTTATCATGTGATCAACCATATTATTATATATTAAATTATAATGAATTCGAGGGTGAGAGAGTTCTTCATTTAGATAATATTTTTGGGGAAGTTGATACAAAAAAATTTTCTACACAATTAAATGATAATAATTGGGATGATTTTGTTAGAAATATGGCACCTTTTGAAGGAAATGATTATAAGATAGAAGCACAATCAAAGTATCATATAGATGTTTTAGAAGTAACTTGTAAAATACCTTTATTATTAAATGTATATTATACAGATCCAATTGCCACTAAAAAAACAAACTTAGATCAAGGTGATATTTCTATTATAACATTATCTCCTTTAACTAATGAAACTTTATCATTTAAATTTGGATTAAGTGGAGACTTTATTTATAGCTTTAATATTTGGAGAGAAAATAACCAGCCTAATTTTTGGGTAGAATTTGATTCTGATGATATTTTAAAAATGACTATAAATGGAATTTTCACAAAGAGAACTAACCAATATCTCCCTATCATGACTATACAAAATAGAGCAATAATTGGCAATGATAAATCTAGAGTTATTTTTAAATTTGGATATGATATTGAAAAAACATTTACAAAAATAGAAAATGATATTTATAATCTTCAAACAAACGATAGACCTGCAAATTTATTTGCATATATTTTTAGAAGTGGTGAAGATAGATTAAATTACACAAAAGTCGATTTTCTAGTAACAACAAATTCTAGTAATGTGAAATTTTGTTATAGTTCAAATTTAGGAGCATTTATCGACCCTTCTTTACAAAACTGCTTTAGAGTAGGAAAAGTAAATCCTTATACAATATCAATTTTAAATCCATATATAATGTATAAAGATTATTATACTAATGAAGATGTAATGAATTATTATGTCTCATTTAGAACAGAAGATATTGATTTAAATATAACTATAATTCCAACACTTGCTTACTATGCAACTAAAAATAGAAATGAAGAAGGATATCCAAAATCGCTTACTTTAAAAAAGGAAGTAAGTACAATATTGACTTCTCCTGTTAATCATACCAAATATTTATTTGTTCAAATGCATGTTTGTACAAAAGATACAGCAGTTGGATATAATTTCACAAATGCATATAATAACACTTCATTAAATGAACAAGGAGCTATTCCATCTAACAGTTATAATAATTATAGAAATATTCAAAATACAAAATTAGATACTTTATTAAATTTTGAAAATTTAAATGCAGGAAATCAGGATGAAGAAGTCAAAATATTCGTTAAACATATTGGAACTAATGAACCCTTCACACCAATAATTAATGAATTTAAAATAGAATTTGATGAAGATAATAAAGCAATAACTTTCGATCAACCTATTGTAGGAGAAGATATAAGATATACTGTATACCTTGATAAAAAAGGAAATTTAAATAATAAATATAATTTATGTACTTTTGCAGAAGTAAGTAAATTGGGACATTATTCAGAAAGCTTTGATTCAGATGAAGAAAAAATTACTTATAAAATAGATTTTGATAAATCTGAATTAAAAGGATATGAAAGCTTTGATCTATTTGTTTTAGCTCAAGAAAAAAATAATGGACAATTTATGATTTTATCTAATACTATTTCAGGAGATGTTTCTGAGGAATCAAATATTGTTTTAGTAATAATTCTTGTTGTTCTTGCTATTATACTTGTTGGTGGAGGTGTGTTCTTATTTATATGTCTTAGAAATTATAAAAATAAACCTATGGAAAATGTTATTATTGCCAAGCCAACTAATTTGGATGATATTCAAGATGCTAATAAAGGAGAAAAAATGCTTGATAGTATGGCTCAAAGTCAAGCTTATGAAAATCAAAAATAATTTTTTAAAATATTTTAATAGTTTAATTATTTCATTAGTTTTACTGATAAATCTTAATTAATAAATTTATAGTTTAAATGAATTTAAAAATATATTTATTTTTAAAATAATAATAATTTATTTATATAAAATTAAAATATATATTTTTTATATACTTAAATATCTTAAAATGGGGATTGGGGATTGGGGATTGGGGATTGGGGATTGGGGATTGGGGATT
>JAJMZT010000073.1:0-13143 GCA_023807265.1 Metadinium minorum
CCCAATCCCCAATCCCCAATCCCCAATCCCCAATCCCCAATCCCCAATCCCCATAATAAAATTTTAATTAATAAAAAATCTTTTTTGAAATAATTAATAGAAAATTTTAAATATCTAATATAAATATTTAATTTATTTTATATAAAAATATGAGTGCAAGCTTAGAAGCACGGCAGCGCCTATTATCTTTAATGTCTTCCTTGCTTCAAACTAAAATTTCTGACGAAGTTTTCAGCTATAAGGAGTTCATAGAATTTATGACTTCAGAAAGAATAACATTTTTAAAAATATGCTATTTACCAAATAGTAATAAAGTCATTCTAATCACAAATTCTGAAGCAAAAGAAATAAATGAAAAAGACAAAAATTTAATTTTTTACAAAAATAAGCCTTGCCCATTAAAATATGATGAATTTTTTACCAATTGCGATATAGTTTTTGGACAAGATTCATTTAGTACAAGATTAAATAATGAAATAGATGCTAATATTTTATCTTATTTAAATAATTTAAAGAATGATTCAAATTTACATTCTTATTTAAAAAACTTTAAAGAAAGGATTATAGCTATAGAAAAAAAATTAAGAAAAGAAAAAATTAGGACAAGTGCAATAACTGAAGATGATTTTTCTTTAATTATTTCTCCAGAAGAAGAAATTGAATTTTGGAAAGAATATTCATATATTAAAAAAGGAGATTCGAGAATTGAGCAAATTTTAGAATGTTTTTCAAAAATTGAAAAATACTTTTTACCCTCTTATGAAATAGATCCTATGAAAACAAAAGAATTATTTACTCAAATATTTGGATGTATAGAAGATATAATACAAAATATTAAACCTAAAGTTAATGTAGAAAGATTAAAACATTTCCTATCTTTAAGTTTAGATTTTTTTAGTAATCAAATTTTAATTTCTGCAGGAATACTAGATAAAGAAGGAACCCCTGAAGCTTTAGGAAAAATTTTAGAATTACAAAATGGTCTTATTTTTTGCCAAGAAAGGGTACAATTATTAAATAGAGTTTATTTTAATAAAAAGGAATTTAATCTTGCCGGTTCAGTTTGTGAAAAAACTATTAGAAAAGTAAAAGAAATTTTAGAAGTTAAAAAATTAATAAAAGATGTAAATAAATTGATACCCGAAGTAAAAATACAAAACATAAGTGAAACTATTAATAAAGATGGATCGAATGAAGATTCATTAAAGTTAATTGATAGCTCCTTAGATAAAGTGTCTAAAGAAATAATTACTAAATTAAATGAAAATGTTTTTGATTCGGGAAATCATGTTATTATGACTTTAAGAGATTTAAATAATTGGAAAGATATTTTAAATAGACTTACTTTTCGAAGTACAACATTTGAAAAAAGAAGTAAATTATTGTCAGATTTAATCAAATATTTAAATGAATTAAATCAAATATATGATAATAAACAAAAAAATGCTTCAAACATTTTAGGTGACGATGAAAATGAAGATAGATTAAGAGAAAAAAATATAATAGGTCTAAGTCCTAAAATTTCAATGATTATAAGTTTACATTCATTAAAACAAAAATGCCAAAATTGCATATTATTATCTATAAATGTACTAAATGATTTAAAAGATTTTCAAAATTTAAAAAATAATGCTCAAAATTTAATTAAAAAAATTGATAGTTTTATTGATGAAATAATTGGAGAATGGAACAATAGTTTTATGGGAATAAAAGAAGAAATACCAAAAGTTGGAATGGACCTAGTCGAAATAGATAAAAAAACTGGATTTTTGAAAGTTAATTTTTCTGAAAAACTTTTCCAATTAATTCAAGATATAAGACTTCTAACAGAATATGGATATCAAGAAAAAATAGCTCAGGAATTATTTAAAGCAAATGAAGAAGGAAAAAAAATTTTAAAAAATGCAATAAGTATGAAACAAACTGCTAATTTTTATAATAGTTTAAGTACTCAAGTTATACCAAGTCAAAAGCCTATGCTAGTAAAATGTGCCAAAGAATTTGAATCAAATTTAGTTTATGCAACTCAAAAATATAAAAGTAGAGAAGGCAAAATTGATTTGGAAAATTATGTTCATATGATACAAACTGCTGGAAATAAGTTAAACGAAGAAATTAAAAATTTAAAAAAAGCTCATAATGGAATTTTAGATTTATTATGTCAATTATTTAATTATGATTTAATTAGTACTAAATATAAATGGAGAGAATTACTTCAAAAGGCAAGAGATATATATTCAGAAGTAAGTAAAAATTATGATAAAAATTTAATAAAAGAATGGAAAAATCATTGGAATTTTCAATTATATAAAATTATAAAAATTCAATATAGTGTTTCATTAAATAAATTTTATTCTTTTGTTACAGAGGTTCCATGTGAATTTATTATAAAAAATAGAATGCTCGAATTAAATCCTCCAATAGAAGAAGTTAAAAAGAAAATATATAAAGAAATCAATAAATTTTTATCTATACCTAATATTATATATAATTTTGTTTCTGATGATGAAGATCAAGAACAAAGTTATTATCATACTATAGTAGATGAAAATAATCCTCAAATTTCAAGATTGTATGAACAATTGAATAAATCTATTATTCAATTAAATGATTTAAAAAAAAAATTGTCTGAAATTGTTGGACTAGCCTATTTAGATTTTGAACCATATATTGAGAAAAATTTCACTGTGATTGGAGATTGGAAATATAATTATGAAATAATTAAACAAAAAAGAAGAGAAGTAGAAAAATTGCCAAATCTTATAAAAATAGATTGTTTTAAAATAAATATTACAACATATAAAACGTTTGCAGATGATTCATTTGAAAAAATTTTTGATTCTTTAGGCTCAACATTAAAACAATATTTGCAAAGAACTTCAAGAATAGTAGATGATTTTGTGAAAGATTCAATGGAAAAAATGTTCAAAAAAGCTAGCAATTTCCAAGAAGTTTTAGATAGAAAAAAAAATTTCATAGATTTATCAAAGAAAAGATTCGAATATAAAAAAAAATGTAAAGAAGTTGAAGATATGAATAGATTATTAATAGAATTATCAGGACAAAGTATGAATTTATCAGGATTAAATAATCGTTGGCAAAACTTTGACAATGAAATGAATAAATTTAGTGATACATTAGAAGAACAAAAAAAAAATATTAAAAAAGAACAAGATACAAAATTAAGTGAATTATTAGTAAATTTAGATAAATTTTATTCTAAATTTACAGCTTCAATACCTCCTGATAATTTTATGCCTGATAAAGAAACTGATATTAGTGCAGTAGCAAAAGAAGTTAAAGATGCATATGGAGAATGGGATGTTTTAGATAAAAATTTTAGTGACATTATTGAAGAAATGAAAAATTTTGAATTATCTATTGATGTTGATTTAACCAATTATAAAAATATTAAAGAAACTATAGAAAAAAATAAAAATAAATGGAATTTATTATTTGATTTTAATGATGGATTAGAAAATTTAAGTAAAGAAGAATGGCTTGGAATTAGACATAAAAGTTTCGGAATGCTACAAGATTTTATTTTTAATTGGCAAGATAAAACAAAAAAAATGGATAAAAATTTTATATATTTTCATATAACAAAGCAATTAGAATCATTTAAAACATCATTGCCTGTTTATAAATATTTAATTGGAGATAATTTTGAAAGAGATCATTGGAAATCCTTATTTAATATGTTAGGATTTGATAATAAAATAACTAAAGAAAATTTAAAATTTGGTAATTTTATTGAAAAAACTGAAAATTTAGTGGAACATCAAAATAATATAAAAGAATTATTCCAACGTGCACAAGGAGAAATCCTAATTCGTAATGCAATGAGTGAACTTACAGCTTGGTTTGAAACTGCTGAATTTCATTTTACAGAAAATATTAATCAAACAAATAAAAGAAAAACTCCATTAATTAAAGAATGGAAAGAATTAATAAGCGATATAAGTGATAAGCAAGCTTTATTAGTAAGTGTAAAAACCAGTGAATACTTTAGTAGATTTGAAGATCAAATAAATCAATATGAAACTAAATTTTCAAATTTAGATGAATGGTTGACAAATCTAAATTTAATACAAAGAAAATGGGTATATTTAGATCCTATCTTTAGTCGGGGTGCTTTACCAAGTGAGCAATCAAGATTTAAAAAAATAGATGATGAATTTAGAAATATATTAACAACACTCTTTACAAATAAAAGAGTCGCAACTATTTTTACAATAATTGGAATACAAAATACATTAACTATGTTAATAGACCAACTTGAAAAATGTCAAAAAGCATTAAATGATTATCTTGAAGATAAAAGAAATAAATTTGCAAGACTATATTTTATTGGAGATGATGATTTACTTGAATTTTTGGCCAATTGTAAAGATAAAGGTGTCATTAAAAATAATTTAAATAAATTATATCAAGGAATAACACAATTAACTATAACTGATAATAATGAAATAATTGAAATAATAGCAGGAAATGGAGAAAGAGTCAAATTGCAAAACAAGGTCATTATTGGAGATGAATTAGAAAAGTGGCTTAGGGACTTAACAGATGAAATGAATAAAACTCTAAACCAACTTTTTTCAAGCACACTAAATGAATATATTAAAAAGCCTATAGAATTTGGTTATTTAGATATATATCCATGCCAAATATGTATGCTAATAGAAATGGTTAAATTTTATCTTTATACAGAAAAATATATTAAAAATAATAACATAAAGGCAGTAAATGAAAATTGTAAAAATTTAATTCAAAATTTGACAGTAATTCAAGCCAAAAGTGGAACAGATAATGTTAAATTATTTAAAATTAAAAATCTAATGCTTGATTTAATTCATAATAGGGAAGTAAGTGAAAAATTATTAGAAGCAAATGTATCTGAAAATACACATTGGCTTTGGTTTAGCCAATTAAAATATTTATTAAAAAATAAAGAAATTTTTATAGCTATGTGTGATGGTTTATTTACTTATACATATGAATATCAAGGTTCAGGGCAAAAGTTAGTTCACACTCCTTTAACAGATAAATGCTATTTAACTTTAACACAATCTTTACGATTAGGCTATGGAGGTAATCCTTATGGTCCTGCCGGGACTGGTAAAACAGAGAGTGTAAAAGCTTTAGGACAAGCTTTTGGTAGGCAAGTTCTTGTTTTTAATTGTGATGAAGGAATAGATTTTAAAGCAATGGGAAGAATTTTCATCGGGTTGGTAAAATCAGGTGCTTGGGGATGTTTCGATGAATTTAATCGTTTATTAGAAGAGCAATTATCTGCTATTTCTATACAAATACAAATAATTCAATTTGCATTAAAAAATAAAAAAGATATTATAGATTTATTAAATTTGAAAGTAAAAGTTGACTTTAACTCTGCTATTTTTGTTACAATGAACCCTGCTGCAAAAGGTTATGGAGGAAGGTCAAAATTACCTGATAATTTAAAAATTTTATTTAGACCAGTAGCTATGAGTGTTCCTGATAATTTACAAATAGCACAAACTTTATTATATGCAGAAGGTTTTAAAAATGGAGATATACTTAGTAAAAAAGTTACTACATTATTTACTCTATGTAGACAGGGCTTATCTTACCAACAACATTATGATTGGGGTCTTCGTTCATTAAAAACAATATTGACTGTAGCATCACAACAAATTCAATTATTTATAAATGAAGGAAAAATAGCAACTTATGAAGAAGAAACATCCATTTTAATTAAAGCAATTCGGATAAATGTTTTATCAAAATTAACTTTTTCAGATGCACAAATATTTAATTTATTAATAAAAGATGTCTTCCCAGGAATTGATATGAGTGATATAGTTTATGAAAATTTAAATAAAGCTTTATTGGAATCATATAAAGATTTACATTATGAATTTATTGATAGTCAATTTAAAAAAGTTGTGCAATTTTATGAGGCATGCAGACAAAGAATGGGAGTAGTTATTGTAGGTCCATCAGGATGTGGAAAAAGTGCAATATGGAAATTATTAGAAGATGCTTTTCATAAATTAAATCAAAAAATAGTTGTTCATATTATCAATCCTAAAGCAATGGATAGAAAATTACTTTTAGGTTATATGAATCATGATACAGGTGAATTTAATTATGGTGTTTTAACAAAATGTGCAAGAGAAGTAGAAAAGGAGCCATCTGATGTAAAATGTTGGATAATATGTGATGGAGATGTTGATCCTGAGTGGATTGAAGCTTTAAATTCTGTTTTAGATGATAATAGATTAATGACTATGCAAAATGGTGAGAGAATTCATTTTGGAAATAATGTTAATTTTATTTTTGAAACTGATTCATTAAAATTTGCTTCACCAGCTACTGTTTCTCGTATGGGTATAATTTATATGAATCAAGAAGATTTAGATATTAATTCTATATATAATTCTTGGATAAATAAAACACTTCCAGATAAAGGCGAAATTATAAAAACTTGGTTTAGTAATTATTTTGAAGAAATTTATAAATATTATAGAGAAAATTATAAATTGCAATTAGATACAACTAATTATGGAAGTATAAATAACTTTTTATCCATATTTTCTCAAATATTTAAGGATCCTAATGTCAATCCAACCACAATTTCAAAAATTGGTTTTGCTGATGCAATAATAAAAGGTCTTGGAGATAATTTAGTAATAGATGATAGAAAAAAATTTGCTATAAATGTATATCAAGTTTGTGGAGAGCGTCCTTCAAATGTAAATAATATTTTAGATGTATATTACGATCAAAAAAAGCAAACTTTAATAAATTATGAATATGACCAAAATGATAATGAAATATCTGATATTAAACAATTTTTAAATGGTTATCCGTTAATTAAAACAACTTCAGCTCAATGCCATTTAGAAACATTAAAAATATGGGTAAATAATAATGAGCCATTTATTGTTGTAGGGCCTGAAGGTTCTGGAAAATCTTTATTAATAAACCATTTAATAAGTCAAAATAGAAGTTGTCAAATGACAACATTAAATTGTACTTCCCAAACTTCTAGTACTCATATAATTCAAAAATTAATTCAAAGTTGTACTATGTCAAATACCTCTAAAGGAAAATGTCTTCGTCCAAGAGATTGTTCTAAATTAATTTTATTTTTAAAAGATATAAATTTGCCAAAACCAGATAAATATAATACTATAAGATTAATAGCATTTCTTCAAAATATAGTTGCATATCAAGGATTTTATGATGATAATTTAGAATTTGTTTATTTAGAAAGAATTCAAATAATTGCTTCAATGAATCCTTCATCAACTGTTGGACGTTTTGAAATAACTACAAGATTTACAGGAAATGTGAGAATGTTATTTTTAGATTACCCTTCAGATGAAGAAATGAATTTAATTTATACTGAATATTTAAAAGCTATTTTATCTTCTGAAAATCTTGGAAAATCAAATAAATATAGCCAATTATTAGCAAATTGTTCTCTATCTTTATTTAATAATATTAAAAAAAGTTTTACTTTTGATATGTATCATCATTATATTTTTACCCCAAGGGATCTTTCAAATTGGCTTATTAGCTTATTAAGATATGAATGTAAATCTCCAGATGAATTAATTAAAGCTTGGGGTTATGAGTGTATAAGAACATTTAAAGATAAATTAGTTGGAAAAGAATCAAAACAAAAATTAGACCAATTTTTAAATGAAGAATTAAACAAAATTTCTACTCAAATGTCTTTAAAAGAAAAAATAGATACTCAAATTTTGAAATCAACAATTTATTCTTCATTAAATTCAAATAATAACTCATTAATTGAAATCACTTCTGATGATTATAAAGACTTATTAAATAAAGGACAACTTATATATGAAAGAGAAAATGATGAATTATATATGTCATATTTTGAAGAGAATTTACATAATTGCAAAATAATTGATAGAATAATAACAAAAGATTATAATAATTTATTACTTATAGGCAATTATGGTATAGGAAGAAAAAAATATGTAAGAGTTGTTTCAAGTTTTAAAAATTATGAATTATATTCATTAACTCTAACAAAAGGTTATAATATAAAAGACTTTAAGAAAAATATAAAAGATTTATTTAATATAGTAGTTATAGAAAATAGAGTAACAGTATTTATTATAGAAATGTATCATATAGTAATTCCTGCAATAATGGAATATATAAATAGTTTATTATGTTCAGGAGAAGTCCCATCTTTATTAAACAAAGAAGAACAAGAAGTATTTTTAGGACAAATATCGGGTGAATTCAAAGAACAAAATGAATATAAAACATTATATGATTTTTATACATCTAGAATTAGGAAAAATTTAAAAATATGTATATTATTGGATTATGATGATAAAGAATTTAATAATATTATATTGAATAATCCTGCAATAGTTACACATTGCAATGTTGTTTGGTTTAATAAACCTACAAATAGGTATTTATCAGAATTAATTAATGAACATTTAAAAAGTAGTTTTATAGCAATGGTCAAAAATGGATTAGCAGAAAAAAATGAAATTAAAGGATATGTACAAGCTTTAGTTGACTTTTATAATATATGCTCCCATGAAAATATTATTGTTTCAACTGGAAAATTCATCCAATTTTTGTTAATTTTTAAAAATGTAATTAGTAGTAAATTAACAAATACCTTAGAAGAAAAAAAGCATTTAGAAAGCGGCTTAAATAAACTAGAGGAAGCTGAAAATTATGTAGGAACGCTTAAAGAAAAAAGTAATAAACAAAAATTAGAAATAGAAGATAAGCAAAATGAAGCCAAGAAATCATTAAATCAAATTACAGAATCAATGAGTTTATCTAATACCAAAAAAGAACAATTAAATATCTTAAATAAAAGTATAAATGAAGAAAAAGAAAAAGTAGAACAGCATAAAAAAAGTGTGGAAGAAGAATTAAAAGAAGTTATGCCTGAAGTTGAAAAAGCACAAAGTTTAGTAAAAAAAATAGATTCTGGAGCTTTGGCTGAAATTACAGTTTATTTCCGTAAACCAATATTGCCACAAGAAGTATACTATATATTAAAAGCAATGCTTCAATTAATAGGATATAATGATTTAAGTGAATATCAAGTAAAACAAACATTTAATATGAAAGCAATATTATCTCTACAAGGTTTTAATATTAAAAAGTTGTCTGCTTCCAATGCAGAAAAAATAAATAATTATGTAAAATCAAATCCAAATTGCTTTAACAAATCAAATGTAGAAAGAATTAACTTAAATTTAGCAAAAATTTCTGAATTTATCAAAGCTGTATTAAAATTTTATGATGTAAAACTTAAAATAAAACCTCTAGAACAGGCTTTAGAAGAAGCTGAAATGAAATTAGATAAAAGCCAGAAAGAAGTAGATAAAAATACTGCTGAAATATCTTCAATAGAAAAGAAAGTTAAAGAATATGAAGAAACATATGCTAAATTAACAGGAGAAGCCGAAATTTTAAAAAGAGATTTAAAAAGTACAGAAGATTTATTAAATAAGGCAGAAAGTTTATTTTCTAAATTAAAAGGAGAAAAATATAGATGGAAACAACAAATACAAGAATTAGTTATAAATAATACTATGCTGCCTTTCAATTCATTACTATCAAGTGCTTTTATGACATTTTTAGGATATTATAATGAATCCATTAGAGAAAAATTATTTAAAGAATGGATTAATTCTATAAATGCTGAAAAATTTAAAGAAAATAAAAATAATGTAAAATCATTAATTAATTTCTCATTAAAAGAAAGTGAACTATTAAAATTAAAATTTGATGGATTACCCACTGATACATTATCAATTGAAAATGCAATAATTATTAATAATTCTGTTAAAACAGTTTTAATTATTGACCCAGTAAGCAAAGCAACAGAATGGTTTAAAAAAACAATAATACAAAAGAAAGCACAATTTGAAGTAATTTCATTACATGACGAAAAAATATTAACAAATATTGAATTGGCTATAAGATTTGGTAAAACTTTATTAATAACTGATATTGATAAAATTGAATCATTTTTGGTTCCACTCATTAGAGGCGATAAATTCAAAAGAGGGCCTACTAATGTTTTAAGATTAGGTGAAAAAATTGTTGAAATTCATGATAATTTTAAATTATATATATCAACTAGAGATTCAAGTTTAGAAATATCTAATAATGTTTTATGTTCAATGAGTGTGGTTAATTTTACTGTGACAAGGTCTGGGTTAGAAAGTATTTTATTAGGATTAACTATTGATATTGAACAACCAGAATTAGAAAAACAAAAAAATCAACTTTTAGAAGAACAAGATAAAATAAAATTAGAATTAAGTGAAGTAGAAAAAAAATTATTAGAAGAATTGATTCATTTGGAAGGAAATTTATTAGAAAATCAAAAATTAATTGTTTCTTTAGAGGAATCAAAAGCCAAAAGTTTGAAAAGTGAAGAAATTTTAAATAAATCTTTAGAGCAAAGTAAAGAAATTGAGAATAAAAGAAATATATATAAAGAATTATCAAAGAAGGCAACAACAATTTATATTTTATTACAGGAATTATATAAAATTAATCCTATGTATAGATTCGATTTAGATAATTTCATGGATTTATTTAATAATACTATTAAATTAGAAAGTAAAAATTCCTTTAATAATATCGAAGAAAAATTAAAAAAATATATTGATTCATTAATTCAAACATCATTTATATATTTCAGTCGTAGTCTATTTAAAAGTGATTTATTAGTGTTTGGATTATATTATGTAAAAACTATATTTAATGATGACACTCAAGAATATAATCAAAAATGGGACTTCTTACTTGGAAATCTAGACATATCTGGTAATAGTGGAAATCCCCCCTCATGGCTACCTGAAGAGAGAAAAATATTTTATAATATTTTAGATAAATATTTCCCAAATTTATCACAAATTATTTCCGATAACCAAGAATGGTATAAAAGTGATTCTCCTGAGGAAAAGTTTAATTTATTAGGTAGAAGTGGTGCAAACTTGTCTGAATTAGATAAAGTTTTAATGATTCAAGTAATAAGGCCAGATCGAATGGAAAGTACATTAAAAAATTTCGTTTGTTCTATGCTAAATATTGAATCAATTGTTCCAACTCCAATGACTATGAATAAATATCTTGAAGTAAATAAGGATAATAAAATACCAATAATGTTTTTAACAACTTTAGGTAGTGATCCATCAAAAGATTTAGAAGAGTTAGCAGTAAAAGAAATTGGAAGAGAAAATTATATTGAAATTCCACTTGGTTCTGGAGATAATGATTATATTATAAAAGTGATTAAAGACAGTTCTGAAAAAGGTCAGTGGGTAACATTGAAAAATATTCATTTAGCATTTTCGTGGCTTCCAACATTAGAAAAAGAAATTAAATCAATTAAAAATCCAAATGAGAAATTTAGATTATTTTTAACTTCAGAAAGCCATCCTAAATTTAGTCGCATTTTATTGCAAAGTTGTATAAAATATACTTATGAAACACCTCCAGGTATTAAAAAAAATATGGAAAGAATTTATCAACAATGGAGTGTAGATTTATTAAATAACATAAATCAACCAAATATATATCAAGCTTTATTTAGTTTAGCGTTTATACATGCAATATTGCAAGAAAGAAGAACTTATATTCCTCAAGGTTGGAGTAAATTTTATGAATTTTCATATAGTGATTTAAAAGTTTCAACAGAAACAATGATTGAATATTTAGAAAAAGATAATAATAATAGTTCTTGGGAAAATGTAAAAGGGCTAATTAAAGGAACATATTATGGGGGAAGAATAGATAATGATTTTGATCATAAAGTAATGTGCACTTATATTGATAAAATATTTAATAAAAAAAATCTTGAATCACAAGGAAATTATATTTTAGATAATAGATTGCTACCAGTAATTATATCAGATCGAGAAAACGATTATTTAAGTATAATTAAAAATATTCCTGAAAATGATAATCCAGAAATGTTTGGTCTTCCATTAAATGTTGATCGAAGTGTACAAAGATATATTTCAACACAAGTTTTACTTAAATTAAATAGCTTATATTCAATGTCTTCTGATATGCAAAAATTTAATAAATCATTATGGGCAGAAAAATTGACACCTATTTTGAATATGTGGAAAAGTATTTATAATCAATCAACAATAGAAAATATAAAATCTCTTTCTAAAAATATTAAATCTAATGATCCAATGACTTTATATATAAAATCAGAAGCAAATCAACTTGCTGATTTGACTATGAAAGTTCAATCATGCTTAAATGATATAAATAATGCTTTAAATAAAAATTATATAATTACATCACAAATAATCAATAATTGTCAAAGTTTATTAAAAAATATTATTCCTGAAGATTGGAGCAATATCTGGGATGGTCCAGAATTACCTAATAGTTACCTTAAAAGTTTGGGAAAAAAAATAAAAGGGATGGGAAATTATATAAGAAATGTTAATGATGACAAATTATTGCAAATTTGTGATATTAATTTAAGTGAATTTTTGCATCCTGATGCTTTTATTAACGCATTAAGACAAAAAACTGCAAGAGAAAAGAAAATACCAATAGATGAATTAGAAATTGTTAGTGAATTTAATAATAGTGGGAATGGGGAAGTTTGTGCCAAAATTATTGGATTATTTTTACAAGGGTCTAATTTTGATGGAAGAAAATTGGTAGATATTTCTGGAAATCAAAGTGAAATTATAAATATGCCGAAATGCATATTTAGATTCGTAAAAGGAAAACAAAAACTTGAAGATGAAATAGATATACCTTTATATGAAAATTTGTTCAGAGAGCATTTTATTTGTACATTAGGACTTAAATTTTCCGGAGAAATTGAAAAAGTTATTTTGAAAGGAATTGCATTATGCTTAGATCAATAGAATTAAAGATTCAATTATAGTTATGATTTAAGTAGGCATTAAATAATAATTATTCTAAAATTTAAATTGAAAACCAAAATAAGTTAAATATTGAAAAAATGATTTCAATATGAAAAAAATTTAATAAATATTTTTATAGAAATTCATTCTTTTTAAATTATATAAATATAGAACTTAAAATTATTAAAATAAAATTATATTATTGGGGATTGGGGATTGGGGATTGGGG
>JAJMZT010000074.1:0-13127 GCA_023807265.1 Metadinium minorum
CCCAATCCCCAATCCCCAATCCCCCATCCCCCATCCCCAATCCCCATTACTAGAGAAAAAATTAATAACTTTTGTTTAAAATAATATTTAAATCAAAAATTTATTAATTAAATTAATTTAAAAAGCAATATGGATGCCAATAATTTAAAAAATGGTAAATAAATTTATATAATAATTTCATTTTTCTCCAAAAATAGACAATACCTTAGCATCAGAAAAATCTCCAGATGAACTAATTGAAATTTTAAAAAAAAATATATCCGAAAAAGGTAAGTAAAAAAAATTTATAACAATTTTTAGACTATGAAGCTTTAAAGGCAGAAATAAAATTGGTCAAGCAATCAGTAAGTGAATGGAAGAAAAATGGTCAAGAAAGGCTAATTGAGCAATTAAGAGATCTTTGTATTCGTTTATTTGAAGAGAAAGAAAAAGAATTGGAAGAAAAGAAGGAACAAGGAGTGGTGGATTTTAAACTTTTTATTTTTGAACAATATTACTTAAAGTACAAAGATAAAAAAGAAGAAGTAAAGATACTATTTAAATTAGTAAATAAATTTTTAAAAAATGAGGTTGAAGATATAGGAATTAAAATATATAAATATTTATACAATATCGTAAATACTCATTATGAAAAAATAAATGAAATAAATATTAGAGCTTATACAGAATTTTTAATTTATATAAATGAAAATTCACCAAGAATAGTTGATATATGGCATAATAATATCTCTATTAAAAAAAATGAAAAAAAATTAATTAAAAATTCCATAGAATTATTAAGCTATTATAGCTATATAGTGCTTTATTCTTATCAAAACTATAATAAATATTTAAGTGAGCATAATATACAACAATATGATTATTTAATTGAATTAAATTGTCAAAATGATGTTTTATTTGGCAATATAAAAAAGGCGATTGATTCAAAAGAAATAATAGAAAAAGAATATATATCAGATAATTCTAAAGACTATGTTATAGAAAAATATTTGTTTTTTTTAATCCAAGTATTATATTTTTTTTTTTTAATAAGAAGGAAAAATGAAAATCATCAAGAAGCAGAATATATTTGCCAATGCTTTCAATTTGTTTTAAAAAATACTGCAATAGGGTATATATATCAAATGGCTTTGAAATATTTAGAAGGTGTTCTTTGTCTTGGTCAATCTAAAGAAAATAGTGATATGAATAATTATAATAGTGAAATAATCAAAAATTGGAAAATTTATTTAAATGAAAATAATTATTTGCAAAACAAATATAAATCTGATACTAAATATAATTGTATTTTAAAATTTATATTAAAATATTATTTATATTGTTTCAATAGACAAGGAAATAATAATGAAACAATGCCATTTTTTAAAGACTTATATAAAAATATTATTGCGGATAATCTCAGAATGTTTAAAAATTTAGCAAGTAAACTTAATGATTTCAGAATAACATTTGAATTAAAAGGTCAAATAATTATTCTTATTTATCAATTATATGATTTTAGTATTAAAGAAAATAGAAAGCAAAAATTTGAAGATTTGTATTTTTTTTTAAAGCAAAATACTTCTTTTTATCAAACTTTATTTACTTTGATAGGTGAATATATGAATTCCCCTATTAAAGAAGAAAAGCAACAACAAAAAGAAATATATCAAAAAAATATGCTAAAAATAGACATAGAAGATCAAAATGAGAATCTTATTCAAAAAATAAATTTAAATCATCAATTTTTACTATTATTAAGTAATGAATATGATAAATATATTTATATTGAAGACCCGAAATTGTTATATGAATTTATGAAAAATAATCTTAGTTTAGTTAAACATTTTCTTGTTGCATTTAAAAGTATTTTAGAAAGTAAGGAGAATATAAACAATCCCGAAAATCAAAGTTATTTAATAAATCGAATTGCAGTTCAATTAAGCAAATATTTTTATTTCTTTTATTATGTCTTTGAAAGAAATAGAATGAATCATCAAAATCATGAAATTCAACAAGATTTAATAGATAGATTATTAGAATTGTATTTAGGATTTAATCATGAATTATTAATTGCTGTATTTAAAAGACTAATGCCTTATATATTAAAATTGTATAAATTTGGAAATAAAATATCTGTGATTAAAAATAGTATTTCAAATAAATTAATTCATAATATTTTTAAATCAATAAAAGATACAAAAACAAGAGAAATTTTATTCGAAATATATTTCGAATTTTTCAGTATGAAAATTTATGAAACAGGAAATCCAAATGAATTATTTAATACTGATCCTAATAATCCAATTAATACTACTATCTCTTTAACTGAAAGCATTAATAATATAACAATATTAAAGTCTATTTTTTTTAATTTATTAGATTGTGTTACTAATTTTGATTATTTTAGAAATAAAATAATACCATTAATAATTGACTTTCTGATATTATCAAAAAATGCTGAATATTATGGAAATTATATATATATTTTAAGATGTTTTTTTAAATATTTAAAAACGGCAATCACTCAGGCCCAAGCGATATCTCCATCTCAATCTCAAGCAGAAACTAATGAAAAAAAATTAAAAAACAAATTAAGTAATGATTTCAACATTGAAATTAATTATATTTTATATGCAATTATAAAATATTTATTAAATATAAAAGAAAAAACACCTTTTTTAAACGAAATAATATCAGAGATAATAATGATAATGCCAGTTAAATTTAAATTTTTATCAGAAATACCTCATTTAATATTTCCTTCTTTAGTAGATTCATTAAATAATGGTACAGATAATATTCAATTATGTTTAGGGAACTTAGAAAATTGGATGAACACATATGTAAAGCATCCTGAAAGTGTTGTTCCCTTTTTGGAAAAAAATTTATCAAAAATAACTGATTTTTTATCAAATAATTTACTTAGACCAATATATATAAATGTTTGTCTAATATCTTTAAAATGGTTATCAAAATTAGGCGGAAAAGGAAGAAATTATTTAGAAAAGAAAAAAGTAATTGTAAAAACTTGTCCAAATCAAATATTAAGTATGAAATTAAAAGAAAAAAATAGTGAAAGGACAATTGACTTTATTCTTGATAATATAATTGATATTTGTAATAATTTAAATTCCTCAAATAAAACTTATCATAAAAAAAGTTTTGTATTAAATGATAAAAATATCTTTAATAATTATATTGAAATATATAAAAATTGCTTAACTGCATTTTTTAGTAAAAAAGTTGATTATGATTATATTATTGAAGTAAAAAAAAATATTATTAAAGGTATAAATTTTAATAACAAAGAATTTAATTCTGATTTTTCATTTAAAGTAATGCATGAAAAAAATTCTAAAATTAAGATTAATAGCATTTTTAGAAAAATAGAGCATTTTTTAGTTGGTAAAATAATGACAGGATTTTTTTTGCTAAATTCCACTTTTATGCAAATACAAAGTAATCAAAAAGAATTATATAATTATGGAAATAATAATCTAATGAACTTCCTGAGTAATTATTTTTTATTAATTTTATTATCAAAAGAAAAAAATAATAAAAACATGCTATTATTCGAATTAGATCCTGTTATTATAATAGATGAAATAATCCATTATCTATTTAGTACCCATCCAACAATTATAAGAAATATAAATGTTCAATTTACTGATTATTCATTAAAAATAATTAAGAATATTTTAGATTCGATTAATAAGTTTTTTGATTATAATGCAAAAATAATAAAAAATTTAGAAATTGTTGACATAATTTATATGAAATTATTAAATTGTTGTTATGTTAATGAATCAATGAAGAAAGATTCAGGACTAATGCTATTAAAAATATTATTACAAAAATTTGATAAAGAAATTAATCATAAGTATCTTAAATATTTTTTCAAATGTATATCTAGTGTCACCTCAAATTATTCAAATATTGTTAAAATACAATTTAAAAAAGGAAGTAATATTTTAGTTGAAGTTATTGATTATTTAATAAAAATGTTTTTAATTTATGATGAAAATTATTTGAAATTAAATGAATTATATTTAAAAGATGATAAAAATATAAATGAAGATATGATGTCAGATAAAGAAAAAGATATTATTATTAATTTAAAACAAAATTTTATAATGCTTTTTGATTTCATAAAATATTATTTTGATGAAATTGTAGAAAAGATTGATTCACAAAATAATTACACTAGAAGTCTAGGTATATTTTTACTAGACAAAATTATAGGAAATATGCCACAATTAAAAAAAATTTTACCATTATTATTTCAAATCGATATATCTAAAATAACAATCATTGACTTTTATAATTATTATAAAGAAGCTAATAATCCAATTGATTATAGGCAATTAATCTATAATTGTAATTATAATGAAAATATTAGTAAAATTAATTTATTAAGAAATGATAAAAAATATATTTTAAATAATTATTATTCATCTAAAATTTATAGAAAAATTGATATTATTTTTAATGCATTAACAAAAAAATTAGGTTTAAGAGAGACAAATTTTATGAATTTAATTACTTATTCTGATTCATTAAATAATATTTTTAATTATTGTCCAATTTTAATAGAAGAATATATTTTTTCAAATAATAATAAAAATGTTAATCTATGCCTTGAAATCATTAAAGCTTTATATTTCAATATATTAATTAGTTATTTTAGTTATTGCCAAATATCTTTATATTTCAAAGAAACTAATTTCAGAACAAAACTAATATTTTTATATATGGAACAATTGCTAGTAAATAAAAATTTAGAGCATAATTTTAAATTTAGAATTGATGGAAAAGAAATAATAATTATAAATGAAGTAAAAGAAGAATTAATTGATAATATTGAAAAATATGTTTATAATAATGAAATATTTAGAAATGAAATTAATACAAGAGATTATTTAATTGGAGAATTATTTGAATTGCTAGGATTAAGAATAAACATGGTTCAACAATATATCAAATTATTAAATAATTTGTTTAATAAATTCAATTTTAAGAATGAAAAAGAAGAATTCAATAGATATAAAATAAAAACTATTAAATTAATTTTCCTAATAATTTATAATATTCACTCAAGTACTATAATAAAAGAATCATCCTCCTTTTTATATAAAATATTTCAAAATAATCCTACATTAAAAGAAGAGATATATAGAGAAATAAAAATTAATTCATTTATTGACAAAATAACAGAAAACAATATAAAAATATCTAATTGTGCAATAAATCAAGATATAAATCAAGATAATAGTGATGCATTACAAAAAGAACATATTAATGCCTTATTAATTATATGCAAATCTATGAAACTTGATGATAAAGCAACAAATATTCTAACAGAAAAATTATCAATATTTGAAAAAATTTCAGATAAATTTGAAAATAGTCAATTAGTTTTATTTTATGGATATATATCTTTATTTTTATATGTTGATATTAATGAGGAAAATCTCCAAATAATTTTTAAACAATTATTATATAGAGAAAAAGAATCAGTATTATATTCGTCTAAAAATTTATTAAGCTTTACTCAGACTAAATATCATAACAAAATAATAAAATTAATAATAAAATATCGCCATTGTTTTAGCAAATTTATAATAAATTCTTATGAGAATAAGAAGGAACATAAATATATTTATAAATTAATTAAAACTTTAGTTTGTGATGAAAAAGGTAGTCTTATATGTGAGACAATTTTATTAAATATTTCAAAATTAATCAAAAATGAAATTATTAAAAACAATAATTATATTATTTCAAATGAAAATGAGAATAAATTAAACAAACTAGTTTACTTATTAAAAATAAGTAAAACTATTTCGTTGTATGCTCCTATCCACTTAAAAAAAACATCATTAATTGAAATAATCGATGATTATATTAAAAATATTATTATTAAATATGATAAAGAAAAAAGCCAAAAATTGGAAGAAAATGTTATTTATGAAAAAATTATAAAATATTGGCTTGATCTAAATAAAATTTATATAGAAGTTTTCAAAAATAAAAATAAATATATATTATCTTTATATTTCTTCAAATCAATGAAAAATATGTCAAAAATTGAAAAAAACAAAGTAACTTTATTTATAACTTATAGATTATGCTCAAATGCAAGTGATAAAAATTCAGAGCAAAAATTTAAATCTATAATGAAAGACTTTATTAAATTAGATAGTGAAACAATTAATTATTTTGATATTTTCGTGGAAGAATTGATAATTCCAATGATGATAAAATATTTAAAAAATTTTAATTTCTTTAAATGTTTATCAGTTTCAATTAATAAAGATAATTCATTAAAGATAAATATTAATAATTCTAATTCTAATGAAATAAAAGAAGATAAGAAAGAAGAAGAAAAAAATGAAAATAACGATAATATTGAAAATAATAATAAAAAAGAAGATATAAACAACGTCCAAACATATGATGAAGAATTTTTATTAAATGTAATAGAGACTTTATCTTTAAGATTAAATGAAATTAAATTCGACAAAGAAAAAAAAGAAGAAGTCAAATACAAATTTCTATCTTTATTAATAATTATATATTTAGAATACATCAATAAAAAAGATAATAATTTTAAATATAATAATAAAACTGAAAATATTTATTATATAATTCAAACTTTATTATCAAATTCACCATATTATAAAAATAAATATACATTGGGTCTATGGAGAATTTATTTATTATTAGATATATGCTTATTTTCTAAGCAAGAAGAAAAAGAAGGGAGCATTCAAAAAGTATTTAATTTTTATAAAAATTTGAATGAAGATTATAATAATATTGAAAATTTAGTATATGAATTAATTCTTTCAAATTCTAAAACAGATATAGTTTTCGAAAAATTATATTCATTGAATAATAATGAAGGAAATTTAATAGGAATTTTTAATCTTTTAAAAATAATATTAAAATTTCCAAATATTCTAAACAAAGCAAAAGATTCAACTTTAAAAACAATTTTAACTTATGTAAATGAGATCTCCCAAAGATTATCAAAAGCATCTTCAAATTATAAAAAAATTTTGGTACAATTATTAGGATTATTAATCTCATACTTATCAAAACAAAGAGAATATATGATAAAAAAAGATAAAAATAACTTAAATCTAGAAAATATTCAAGCATTGGATAAAAAAGTATTTAGTGTTGGATTTAAATTATTTGAAATATTATTCTTATATAATGATAGAAAAGAAAAAAATGAAAATAATGAAATAGAAAATTTAGATATACTTAAAAAACTAATAATTTATTTAAGAGATATTTTAAGTAGTAATACTCAATATCAAGTGATGATTCCTATGGTAGAACCAAAATCAGTTGATATAAAAAATATTCATATTTTTATACACTTATTAAGAATTTATTCATTTAATTATAAAATAGAAATTATTTATAAATATTTAGAATATTTTTTGAATTTATATAAAGGATTAAGTGAAAAAAATATGAATTATAGATATATTAATGATTTTTTGTTTATAATAAGATTATTTACTGATGATAAATTATATTTAAAAATAACAAATAAAGAAAAACCAAAAGAAATATTTATAATTGAGCACAAAAATGCGTTAATGGAAGCAATAGAAGTAATGATTAAAGACAAAGTAAATATGAGTAAAAAATATACTAATTATGATATAAAAGATATTTTTAAAGAAAATAATTTAATAAATAATAAATTAGGTGAATTTTTTGAAAATATAGTAACTAGAGTCAATAATTTTTTAATTCTAAACAAATATTATATAAATAGGAATATACAAAATATTAATTTAAGTAATCAAAATATAAATCCCCAGGGTAATATTCAACAAAATGCTCAGCAAATGGCAACAACAATGAATACCACAATTGATACTCATCAAAACGTGCAATATCAAGTACAAAGTAACATAAATAATCAAATCCAATCTCATCCACAGCAACAAATTAATAATATCAGAAATATACAACAAAATAATAATAATTCAATTCAATTTTCCCAAAATAATAATGATAAATGGTTAGAAACTTTACATATAAATGATTTTAAATTATTTATTTTTTTTAGAAAATTTTGCGATAAATTTTATTCTTCTCTAAAAGATGATATTGCAACTCTTAATAATATAATTATGCAAGATAATAATAATGTGAATAATATTATAAAGTTAAAAGATAAACTACAAAAAAAATTAGATTTCTCTAAAGATAATCAAGCATTAATTCATTCTATAACTCTATCTTTTTTTGAAAATTTCTATTTCTTTACACTATTCTTTTTAAGAGAATATAAATCCCAATATGAATATTATTTTAAAAAGGGATATTTCAATTATTTAAATAGTATTTTTAAGGAAATCAATGAATATTTTGATAGTAGCCATAATTTTTATTTTAATTTAAGAAGTTTTGAAGATTTGAAAAAAGTTAAAACTGAAGAATTTGAATGCATTTTAAATGATAAAGAAAAAGATAAAGGGCAAAATAAAAATATAACTCTTATTTATAATATGTTTATTGTTTACCCAGATATTATATTAAGCGGATTCCTTTTCTTTTTTGAATGTAAAGAAATTGTAGAAGCTTACTATAATTATCTATTAGAATTGTTTTTATTTACATATAAACATTTTAGAGATAAATTTTATGAGCCATTACTAGAGCATTTATTAAATAGAATTATATTTAATCAATATTTAGAGAATAAACAAGAAGAAAAAAATAAATTCTTGTTTAATTTATTAAATTCATTAGAGATTTTAAGCCCTTATAAAAAAATAAGAACAACTGAAAATATTTTAATAATAACTATAAACTATATCAAAACTTATTCAAATGCTCCAAATTTTAATAAAAAGGAGCCAAAATTACAACAAATTTTGAGAATTCTTTTATATAATGCAACTAAATTGGATTTATCTAATCGGAAACATTTATATGAATTAATAAAACAGTATATTGGATATAATATAATCGATTGTTTAAAATGGATTTTTACATTAGATGATGAAGGAGATGGAGAAATGTATCCAATTATATTTTATGAATCAATCCCATTTAGTATCGATTTATTATTATCTTATTTCCAAGAGGGAATTCCTTTAGTGATGAATACAAATAATTATTCCAAATTTAAATCTTTAAATAGATTTAATGAAGATAATGATATGGAAATCGAAAACAAAGAAAATGCTATAAGTGATAAAGACTATAAAGAATATGATAATAATAATTTCATTAAAAAAATCGTTGATAATTGTAATTTAATTACAAAAGAAAAAAAAGTAGAAGATTTATTAGATCCAATTAGAACAATTATTCTATCAGATAATTTTTCATGTTATAAAACTTTTGTGATTTTTTTCCCACAGATATGGAAAATGCTCAATATGAATGAAAGAGAAATCTTCACAATATACATTAATGAATTTTTATATAAATATACTACAAAATCAAAGGATAAAAATAGTCAATCAATTAATCTTTTGTTTGATACTTTTGCCCAGTGTACTCCATTAATATATATAAAACCAATAATAATACAATCATTAATTCCATATCATAATTATTGGAGCACAAATATATTATATTTAGAAAATTTATTAATTTCAGGAATTGATGTACCTATTACTTATAATTCATTAATAAATATTTTTAATTCATTAAAAGAAAATAGTTTATCAAATGGATTAAAATATTATTATTCAAGAAATGATTCATCAAAAGAAGCTTTTAGTGAATTACAATCAAATAATTATTTAAATGCAGAAAATATTTTCTATGAGTGTTTTAATAAATTAAAAAATGATTGTTTAGATAGCATTAATAATAATAATGATAATGAATTTGAAATGTTTAATGACTTATCATCTTGGGAAAATGGCCTTATAGAATGTTATCAAAATAATGATAAATGGAATAATATAATAGAATTAAGTAATATAAATAATAATAATGATCTAACATTAAAAGGATTATGGTATTCTGGAAGTGAAAAATGGGGCACTTTAGATTCATTTGCAAAACAAATTTCACAATATAATAAAAAAGAAAAAGGTTTACGAGGCCCTTATATCGTCCAAATCAATGAAATTTTTTCAATTTTTAATAAATTAATAGAAGATAATAATATTGGCAACAGAAATAATGATAATAATAATAAATATCAAAGCACCTGCATGAATTGTATTAAAAATATTTATCAAGATTTTAGCCAATTACATTCGAAAAATTTAGAAAGTATTGATTATTATTATTTTCTAATATTTCAATTAGCTGTTGAATCATGGGAAAGTACTAATACATTAAATGAAACTTTAAAAAAAATAAAAGAAGGGAAAAAGTGTAATTTTAAAGATAATTTATTATTATGGAGAGAAAGGTTGCCACATTACTGTGAAGGAATACAATCTTTAAAATGTATATTAGAACCAAGAAATTATTTATTTAATACTTTAAAAAAATTAATGCCTAATCCTGAAGATAGAAATGATCCTAATTATACTGATAAAGTTTGGACTGATATGATTTTTATAAAATATTCAAGAAAATTAAATTTAACTGAAACTTTTTATGAAAAATTAAAAATGTTTGAAGAAGAAAATAAAAATAATCTTAGATTATATCCATATGAAATATATTGTAAAGATATAGAATATATCAAATTTATCAGAAATAATATTCATAATTATGATTTAGGAATAAAAATATGTGATGAATATATTAAAAATTTTTCAATAATTAATAATGATGAAAAAATAAAAGATTTTAAAGATTATGTAATAAATCATTTTAAAGAAAATAAAGCCTATTTTTATTATAAAAAGGGAAATATCTTAGAGGCCCATAAAATGTTTATTGATGCATCAATCTATAAAAATAAAGAATCAACTGATTATCATTTATATTATGATTGGGCTGAAATGTGTGAAGAAATTTCTCTTTTAACAAAGGGAGAAGAAAATTCTTCAGAATGGTTTGAAAATACTCTACATAATTTTTTATATACCATTATATATAAATTAGATAAAGCAAAATATATAATACCAAGAATGGTAACTTTTATTAAAGAATTTAGGAATGAGTGGCTAAAAGATAGATTTAATGAAGAAATAAATCAAATTCCTTCTTGGATTTGGATTTTTTGGTTACCTATATTATTTGAAAATTTCAATTATTATGAAAATGATAATAATAAAAATGATTTCTTTTTTGTTATTTTAAAAAAAGTTGCTATGAAATATAAACAAATATTTTACTATCCTTATACTATATATGAAAAGATAATAGATGATACTTTTAAAGTAGATGATAAATTTAATATCAATATATTGAGTGAAAATCCTCTTTCTGAACAGTATAAAGAATTAAAAAATATAATATATTCTGAAAATAAATATGACCATTGCATTGATAAAATTCAATTAATTATAGATGAATTAACTAAAAAAGAAAAAGATAATCAAGAAAATTCTTTGAATTCAATATTAAATTTATGCGAAATGCTTACATTTAAAAATCAAACGATGGCTGAAGTTAAAATGTTTTTTGAAAATGTTGCCCAAATTTTAGGAAATTTCCCTGACTTAGCACAATTTAAAAATAATTTTGAAGAATTAATGAAAAATTCAGAAATAACAAGAAATAAATTAAGAGAATGCGTAATAAAAAATAAATATTATAATCATAATTTAATTGTTACTGAAAATAAATTTAAAAAATTAAGTAAATTATGTGAAGAAAATATTCATAATATTGATTTTAATAATATTGAATTACCTGGAAATTTTAGTAATAAAATAGAAGAACCAACAGAACAAAATATGATATATATTTCTAAATTTGAAAGTGAATATTCTCATAAATTTATCACAGATGCAAGATCAAAAGTATTAATTAAATGCTCCAATGATAAATTATTAAATTTCATTATAGTAAATCAAGGTACAGATAAAAATATAGACATGAAAATATATATGATGGAAATTTTATTTAATTATATATTCGCCAAAAATTTTCAAACTTATAAAAGAAAAATTTGCTTTATTACTCCTATTAAATATAATATAAGTCCTAGAATAAAAATAGTGGAAGAAGATATAAATAATAAATATAATATGGATGAAATATATGAATATTGTTTACAAAAAAGAGGTTATTCTCCAAAAATATCAAATCAAATATTTGAAGAGGAAGCTAAGAAATTAAATGTTAACACTGATTTAGTATATTATAGTTCAGAAAAAAATGAAAAATTATTTTATAAAATGTGTAAAATTTTACCTCAAGACTCATTAAAAAATTTCATGCATAAATTTATAGTAACAAGTGAAGATATTTTACTTTTTAGAAAGCAATTTACCATTTCTTATTCAATCAACAATTTATTAAGCTTCATCTTTTTAGACAATATTATTCTAAAAAATATATCATTTAATAAAGAAAATGGCTTTTGTACATTTAATAGTGATTTAACATTATTTACTGATAATGAATTTAAAGAAATAATTGAACAAAAAGAAGGAACGCCATTAAGATTAACAAAAAATATTAGTTTTTTCTTATCAATAACTTCTATATATGGAATTATTCCCGGAGTATTTTATTATTCTTGTGATGCTTTACTTAATAAATCTAAAACTCTTAAAAGCATTTTAAAAATAACTTTAAATAAAAATGATAATGAAATAAATGATAAAATTGTTCAAAATTATATTAATAAATTTAAATTTGTGATAAATGCTGTTGATATTAAAGATTTTAATAATAAAAATGGCAATTCTAACTTAAAAGAAAATTCTGATAAAAATAATATTAGACAAAATTCAATGGATATTATTGGAGATGAAGAATATAAAAATAATGATCAAAAAGAAAAAAATATGAAAGTCATCCATGAATTAATTGAAAATTCAATGAATAATGATAATCTCAAAAAGAAGACAATTGACTATGAAGCTTGGTTTTAATGAAAAGCTTATTTATTTTATTATTTTTAATAAATAAAAATTAAAATATATTATATGAATTTTTTTAAATTATAAAGAATTTTTTTTCTATTTTTTATGGGGATTGGGGATTGGGGATTGGGGATTGGGGATTGGGGATTGGGGATTGGG
>JAJMZT010000075.1:0-12989 GCA_023807265.1 Metadinium minorum
CCCAATCCCCAATCCCCAATCCCCAATCCCCAATCCCCAATCCCCATCCAAAAAATATTAAAACTACATTTTTTTAAATTTAAAAAGCATATTTTATTTATATATTCTAAATTTTATTATATCTTATAAAATTTATAAAAATTTTTATTATAAAAATCTATAAACATCTATAAGCCTATGTTTTAGGGCCATAAAGTTCTATAAGCTCTTAGTCTATTTAATGATTCTCCTAATTGTTTAAAAAAATTACTATTTACCCTTTTACTAAAGAAAAATGCGCAAATACCTTCAATTAATAATTCTCCAACAACTAAATCAAAAAATAAACACAAAATAAAAGAAGCAATCCAAGCACTTCTTTGAATACTCCATACTGCAGTAAATATTAATGTAATATATAAATTAGCAAGCCAAAAAGCCATAGCAATAACAAAGCCAAAACAAAAACTAAAATTCATAGTTCTTTTTAATCTTTGCCAAGCTTTATCAACAATTAATCTTTCTCCCATCATTACCAATCTAAACAATCTTTTTCTTTGATAAGTAGAGGTGCCAAAAAGAAAAACAAAACAATAGACAATAATATTAGAAATAATTACAGCAATTAAACTTGTTTCAATTAATCCCAGAATATTTGAAATTATAATTGTTTCTTTATATGTTAAATATAATGAAAGAATTAATTGCTCAATATATAATTGTGTTAATAATACCATTAATTTTTTCCATCTGTTATTAAAAAGAGTTAAATTTATAAATGGTGCAACTAAAACATGTCTTACTTTTAAATTATAGGACCAAAATGCAAAAGGTGTTAATGATAAGCGGGTAAAATTCTCTAAAGCTTTTTTTCTTTCTTCCTCTTCATTTATAATATCTAGAGGTATACCATCATTATCGACATTTATACGCCCAGCCTTATTATGGAATCTTTTTAGGGATACATAATTTGCTTTTATTTTATCTTTATCTATAAAATAACTTTGTTTAGAATGTTTACTATTTTTTGAATCTTTTGTATACTTGCTTGAATTAAAGCCCATTTTTGAATCTGTAGCTTGTAAATTATAATTTTGTTTTGAAGCTTTTGAATATGATTTAATTGTTTTTTGTTCTAATTTCAAGAAATTTTCTATGATATTTTCTTCTTTTTCATCTTCATCTTCTACATCTTCATTTTCATAATTTATATTATTATCGTCAAATATATTTTTTTTTAATCTATTTTGTTTTTGAGAATCTTTATTAATATCTTTTAAAGAAAAAGAAGTATTATCATTTATTTTTTTAGATTTTTTTTTATTGTTTAACTGCTCTTGTATAGTATTTTTATTTTCTTCTCCTTCATAATAATTTTTCTTTTTTGGAGGATTTTCATTTTCATTTTTATTTTTTATTCTTTTTGAATTATTTTTTTTTTTATAAGTTCTTATTTCAGTCGCTTTTTCTTTTTCTTCTTCATTTTTTCCTTCAATTGATTTAGTTTCATTTCTTGATGCTAAACCTCTTCTAGTAGAAGGTTTTTCATTATAATTACTTTTTTCAGTTATCATATTTTTTATTTTAGATTTTTTTTCATTATCACTGAAAAGGCTATCATCATTTTCATTTTCTTCTTCTTCATTTTCATTTTCTTTAATATCATCCATATCCAACCCGTAAAACATTTTTTTTATAGCTTTTTTTCTAACTTTTTTCAATTTTGATTCTTTAGGTATTAAATTATATATATTTTCATCATTAAGTCCAGGTTTTAATTGATTATAAGGAAAATGTACTTTAATTATTTCTTTTTGAAGAAATTGCAATTCTTCTAATTGATCAAAATAGTTATAATCATAGAAATAAAAAAATATACTTATAAAAATGAATAAAAATAAAAGAGATGCAAAAATATAAAATGCAGGATTGTTTTTATGATTATCAAAACAAAAAAGAACTTTATATCTAGGAAGATAATAAAATCTTCCATCAACTACAAAATTCATAATTTTCGGAATAATCATAGCACTAAATGAACTTAAATGATTTGTTTCAAACATTAGTAAAAAGGTATCAGAAATATTTTTAAATAAAAATGAAGTATATTCATATAAAGAAATTGATGTAGGAGTATGAACCAGCCCCACAATGTTATAATATCTATAATATTTTTCAATTCTTTGCTCAACAGTGTCGCTTGAAATTGTCCCATTCTCCCAAATTAAAATTGGGTCTCTAAAAATTGGGTCATCCTCTAATTTATAATTCTCGGGCAAAAATAGCCATTTTTGTTCATTTATATAATTCATCCAATCATATGAATTAAAAGGTAAAGATATTTTAATCGGTGCACTAGAAGGGCAATTTCTAATAGGAATTGGATTTCCATTTAAATCATATATTTTAATTGATATTAAAGGAGCTGTGACATTAGGATAATATGTTGCATCATAACTTAAAGGATTTTCTAAATATTCTATATAATTGAAAAAATATTCGAAAGTTGGATTTTTTTCTCTTAGACAATTCATAAATCTAATAATTGGTTTATAAGTGACATAAACTGTTTTGAGGGATTCAAAATATCGTTCATCATTAAAGGTTTGATCTATTTTTTTTAAATGATAAATAAAATGTTGACAGGTATAATCATAATCTTTTCCATAATTTTTTATTATAAAACTTGTATCATCATCTATTGTTTCAAATAATGTTTGAAAAGCTGTTTTATAAGATGCATATTCAGATACTGTTAATGTTTTATTTCTAAAAGGATAATTTTCATTCATTCTATTCGTTAATTTAAGTTGAGTTTCTTTGATATAAAAATAATTAAAAAAAAAGTCATCCAAATCCAAAATTTTATTAATTCTATCTTCATTTTGAGTAATATAATTAACTTCTTGTTTTAAATAATTTTTAAATTCAATTAAATTTGTTTCAAAAAAAGAATCTTCTTGGAAAAAATTTTGGGCAGCAAAAAATAATCTATAAAATGCTGTAAATACAATTTCATTAATAGGTTCACCAGCAATATTTCCTAAAATTAATCTGTCCAATAATCTTTGATATAATTTTTTATAATAATAAGCTAAATCAGTATACCCATCTTTATCTAAAAAGCATTCTTTTCCAATAAAAGAAGCAACACATTTACAAGTTAATGCAACATCTATAACATCACAATCTCCATTATCATTACAATAGCCTGTTATACATTGAGGATCCTTTATTTCAACTTTTTCACCTGTCAAAGAGCCTTCATATGTTGTAAAATATGAACTTGGAACTCTTTCTGTATATGGATTTATTCCTAAACTCATTAAAACTTCTGCTCTTGCTAATAATTGTATATCAGTTAAAGCATCATCTACAATATGGAAGCTTGCTACTAATTGTTTTAATACATATAATGGAGAATTTTTCTGATTTACTATTGTAATTACATTAGATGCTTCAGATATTGCACCAAATTTATCTCTTACCTGGCAATATATTGTTACATTTGAGTATTCTAATTGGTAATATCTTACTGTAAAATTACTATATACTTCATTATTAAGTGAAAAATCTTGAGTTAATTTTATTTTAGAATTGGTATTTACTTCAATATAATAAAAATCATATTCTAATTCATCTTCAAATGTATTTTCATCTAAGAAATTGACACATCTAACAATAAAGGTAGTAGTATTATATAGTCCTAAATAAGGCATAACTGTGACTTCTCCTCCAAATGGTGGTGCATTCATAGTTAAAGTCCACCAAACAAAAATAGGCACTTCTAATCCCTCATTTTCAACATATATTTTTAAACCAAAAACATATTGATGTTTAGTTTTAAAAAAATTATGATCAAGCTCAGCTCTTAATTGTGTTAAATCTCCTGTAAAAGGACTTGAAGTTAAAGGAATATCATCAGTAAAACCTAATTCTCTATTTATATAATTTGTTTGATTTGCATCAAATAGCCATAATGTTTTATATTCTGGACTTGTAGGTTGGATTACTATTGCTTCAATATAATCAAAATTATTTACATCTATTGGAGTTAAAGTATCAACATTCACTAAAGAGGCATCTGCATCAAATATTACACATAAATTTGGTTTTGATAAACTTCTTGTTAGGTCAGCGGCTTGACAATTTGGTATACATGTATTTTCTTTAAAATTAAAATATAGTTCACCAGTACATGATATGCAATTATTATATTCATCTTCATCACACTCATAACATGTTTCATGACATCTCCTGCATTGATTCATTTTTGGATCTTCAAATAAAGTTGGAGGACAATCATAATAACATTTATCTTCAAATTCATTAATCCATTTATTTAAATATACATTATCTTCTTTACAAGTTAAACATTGCTTTTGTAAATTACTAAAAACTTTGCATAATCCATCATCTACATCCCCTGTTGGCTCACAAACTTTTGTTTCTTCATTATATTCAGTATCAATAGGGCAACATTTTTTTGATTTTAAAGCATTATATACTTCACCATAAGGACAAATATCTAATAAAGGTGCATATCCTTTATTTTGTGGATCAACTATATTATATCCAACATAGTCAGGATCTCTACCTATTATTTCTTCTTTTCCTGATAATACTTCAGTAATTCTTGGATTTCTTTCTGGTGTCAAATCAAATTCATTTTTATAATATAATATTAATCCTGGAAAATCGTTTTTCAAATCATCAACAGAATAACCGGTCATCAATTCAAAATTAATATATTTTAAATCTAAAAAATCTAAATTATATTGCTGCCATAATTTTAATTCTCTGATAAAAACATATCCAAAATTTGGGAGAAAATCATTACTTCTATAAATTGAAAAATATTTTGAATCTTCTGATGCAGTTGAATCAATTCCACTTAAGTCAAAGAAATATTCTTCTTTGGCTTTTAAGGCATATTCTGTAATAGTATTCAAAAAATATTTTTTATTTTTTAAATCAGTTCCACATTTAACATAATTCCATTGATAATATTTTAATGTTCCTTGTTTATTATCAGGATAAGTAATAATATCAAAATCATCTGATCTCCAAATTGGCTGGCAATCTACTTTTAATGAATTTTGTTCATTATAAAGTTTCAATCTATTATGATAATTCCATTCAATCCATAAAGTTTTAAAATTCATTATTTCAGTATTATATGAATAAACAAAAAGCCAAAATTCAATAGTATATTCTTTAGTTTTAGAAATTGGGGCATTGATATAAGTATAAGGTTTTATATTACTAAAATCTAAATAAGGTATATGCTCACAATAAGTTTCCATTTTTATATTTCTTCTTAACCAAAATATCCCCTCTGTCATATCACAACTACATTTTTCTTCTCCGGTATCAAAGCATAATGTATTACAAAGACCATCACATTCTTTACATTTATCCCCATCTTCAATTTCATCGTTATTATTATCATAAGCCAAATAATATTTTGTATTATCTCCACAAAAAGCATCATTCATAAAGTTAACATTATAATCTGGAGCACAAATAATAGCTACAGGAGAAATTAAATCATTTGATACATCTACACAATTTGTTTTGCTATTACCAATTAAACGTTTATAATAAAATCTATCTTTGGTATAATCATTTTGATCTTCAGATGCTTTTATTCTCCCATAAGCACCTTGTATAAATTTTGAATAAATACTTAATTCTGCAAATAAAGCAATTATTTCATATCCTAATTGTAGTTGTGTTACTTTAATTCCTGTCGAGGGTAATGAATATCCCTCTGTAAAGGGAATATCTATCCTATTTACACTTAATGTAAACATATTTGGATATATTTCACTTTGTGCATTTGATATATAATTTGCTATTGAAATTGGGATCCATATTCCAAAATAATTTTTAAAATTAGTATCTCTAAAAACAATTTTTGAATTTTCTAATAAAATTAAATCATTTGTACTTCTATGAAAAGCTAAATATGTATTTGAATCTAAAGATAATATTCTACAATATTCAGTTACTGTTGGATATAGTATTCCATAAAATTTTATCCAAAAAACTATAGTAAAACTTATTAAATCAGTAAAATCTTTTCCTTCCTCATTTGTAATAGCTAAATTAATATATGCTCCAGCTGTATCTGAAGGCGTTTTTAAGAAATAAAATTCTTTAGCATTTCTACATTCTTTATATTGTAGAACGTATCCTTCTTTGCATTCATAACAATTTTTAATATTATTTTCCTCATAACATCTTATGCAATTTTCATCACAAGTTCCAGGATTAATATTCAAGGTAAAATCACCATCCATTAATTTAACAAATTTGTTTTCATGCAACAATCCCCAGTCAAATTTAGAAGAATAATTATATATAATGATGTTATCTTTATTATATAAAGTACATCTTCTACCATTTTCACATTTAAATGAGATATGTTCCTCAAGATTTCCCATTATATTTGTCATTACATTATTATCTAAATATTGAATTTGTAAAGGATAAAATAATAAAATGCTTTGTGGATATTCTAAATAAATTTTATTTATAAATGATTGAATTGTATCAATAGTTGATGTTTCTATATTCCAAATACGAATATTGTTATAATATGCTGAAGCCCAATTTATTGATGTTCCCCTACTGACACATTCAGGATAAATTAAAGTCGAAGTTGAAGAAGGATCTTTGGAGCAAAATGCAATATAAGTTAGAGTAAGCTCCCCCGACGTAACCCTATGTACTATTCCATTTATTTTATCAAAATTTACATATACCCTTATTTCTTTAATTCCACTTATTGTAGCATCTGAAAAAATTAAAATTTTATTCCATTCATATTTATGAATTAAATCTGTTATTTCATATGTAAATCCATCAGAACTAAATGAATAATAATATTTTAAATTTTGAAGATAAACTTCATGTGGCTTGGAGTAAAAATAATAATATTTATTTCCATTTACAAAATTAGTTGAATTATATATTACATGATCAATCATAAACCAAAATTCTAAAACATATCCTTTACTTATTAGACTAATAAAATCATTAGTAAAAGATTGATATATATTATAAGGATAATTAATTCCACTATAAAATAAAGCTCCTTTATTTGGTTCTTCTACAAGATTAAAACATTGATATCCAATTCTTGAATATCCAGTTAAACATTCAAAATCGTTTTGATAAGTCAAAATTGAAGAACCTGTATTAGGACATGTTCTTAAAATATCAAATGAAAGACAATCAGTACCACATATTCCTTGTGTTGGGAACGTCCCAGGTGATCTATAATAATTTCCTTTACAATAATTTAAACATTCTACCTTATTTTTTTCAGAATCTATATTTATATAATAATGTGTTTTACATACTAAGGGAGTATTTTCTTCCATACAATATAAGCAATTTAATGCTATTGTATCGCAATCTTCTATTTCTTTGCATAACTGTATATCAGAATCAAATTTTTCATTATTCAAAGGATTACATAATGGTAAAAATATAAAATTAGCAGACAATTCTTTTGAATTTATATCTTTAATAGAAACAATAAAAGTATTTGGGCTAATTAAATTTTCTAAAGATGAATATTTTCTATAACTAAATTCTATTGTTTTATCTTTATCTATATTTCCATTAAATTCGGCAAAATTAATGGCAAGAGTTAATGGTGGAAATTGCTCTTTGTCAATTCTATACATATCCATATATTTAAAATTATAATTATATGGTAAATAATCTTTGAATAAATAAAAACATCTTAAATAAATTTTTTTATGCTTGGAATGATCTCTATTTGAAGTTATTTCGATCTTTAACTTAGAATAATTTTCATCAATATTATTAAAAAAATAGCCCAAAGGTTCATCATTTTTAGATATAATATTTCCATCATCATATAAAACTTCAGTATTTAATGTCTCTTCTTTGTCATTAAGATAAAAATATCTATTATTATAAGACAAACTGCATTGAACCCAGGTCCATCTTCCTCCCAAACTTTCTTCATATTCTTTTTTAGCATAATTTAAAAGCTGACTTGATTTTTGTTCTAATGTTAAATCTTTATTAGCTATAATTACTGAATATGGAAAATAGTTTTGTGGAAAACAATAAGATTTAAATTTTTGGTCTATAGAATCATATTGCAATGAAATTTTCATATGAAATTGCCAATCAAAATTAATAGGAGCTGTAATATCTTCATGGTCTTCTAATAATATCCAAAAAGCCATTCCATAATTATGACTATAGGCAACGTCTATTTTCTCAATTTCTATATCTTCTTCAATATTTGATATATCTAGAAATCCTACACATCTTTTAGTTTTTCTATCATAATATTCCCCATTTTCATCACATAATATAGGCCTTTCTGGGATAGAATTAACTTCTTGATAGATTTCTTCTGAAACAATATTAGTCCCTATTTTTAAGGGATCATATGTAACAACAAATGATCTTTCTATATTTGGATTAGTATCATAAACTTTATGTTCTTTATTAAATATAGTATGAAATTGATACAATAAATAAGAATCAAAATAATTGTTTATAATTTCAATTCTTGATAAAAAAGAGGAATATTGAAAACAATCTTTCCATAATCTTATATATTTATAAAATAAAATTCCCCAATCTCTGATATTATCTGAATTAGTTAAATCTCTTATAATTAATTTAGTCGGGTCGTCATTTAATGTTCCAGGAGGAGTTTCATTAAAATATAATTTGAAAGACTCTTCTTCTGTATTTATAAATGCATTCTCTACAGTACTTTCATCATAATTCATTGCACAATGTAAAAAATTCCATTTATTCATGGTAAAATCAATTATTTTATTTAATGCAGTATTGTATATTAAACAGCTAAAATAATATTTATTGGTTGAGTCTAAATAAACTTTAATTGTAGCATGATTTTTCCATTCTACTTCTAATCCTTTAAAAACATTTTCGACATATGAATGAGCAAAAACCCAAAAATGTAAAGTAAATTTTTTACCAGCAGGTTTAACATTTGTTTCAATTATTTCGGCCTTTGCAAAATTAATAAATTTAAATTTTTCACAGTAATGATTTGATACATTTCCTAAAAATAACTTTTCTTCATTATTTTTAAAATTGCAAGAACAGTCATATTTACTTTCTTCATAGCATATATCACATTCTGAATTGCATTCGTCTGGATCTGGACCTTTTATTCTTGCCTCATTTATATAACTATGATATTTATGTAAATCTATACCAGTTAGAAGTAATTCATCATCATAGTCAGGAACGCAATCATAATGAGTTATTGTGGAACTAATTCCAAATGTATTAAAGAGACAACCATCTTTATCTTCAACAGGCTCAAAATATGCTACTGTCCCATCAGTAGGTTTTACTAAATCTACATTAATATCTATATTAACAGTATTCACATTCGAATGTGTTTCAAAAGAATGTGCTCCAATTATATATGTTTTGTATATTTTTAATTTTTGTACTAAAGCATAAATTTGGTTTGAAAAAGAAATTTTATCTATATATAAATTATCTAAAGGTCCAACTATTGGCATTTTTTTATGATTTATTTCGAATCTAACCATTGCTGGAAAAAAAGAATCATATTTTTTATTAAAAGTTGCAACTGAAATAAAAGTCCATAACCCAAAATGTTTTCTAAAATCATAATAATTTGACACAACTGTTTCTGATGTTCCAGTATAAGTTACTAAATTTAAACCAAAATAAAGATCACCAAAATTTGAATTATAACTCAATTTTAAATGCTCTCCAAAATAAATTATATCAATTTTATCAGTTCCTTTAAATCCATACAATTTAATAAAAAAATTTACAGTTATTCCTTCATATTTTTCACCATTTTCATATATAGTGGGCTCTATTACAAAATCACAATCCATTGGTAATTTTAAAACATAATAATTTTTAGGGTCAGTACAAATAATTTCTTCTCCTCCTTTTTTTCTATTTAAAAAATATATATTATCATCATTACATTCATAACATTTTTTGCTATTTATAGCAAAACCTTTTTGACAATTATTTTCATTACTAATTGCATCTTCTCTTTTGCAATAATTATATTGAGGAAAATTCCAAGTATTTGTTGTTGAGATTGCTTTTGTAAAAGGATCCAATTTATCTAGGTATTGCCTTAAAATATTATTTGAAATATAACTTCCATATAAAGGATAATATAAAACTATAGAAGATAATAATAAATATTTTTTATCTGAATAATATTCATCATATCTAAATGTTATATGTCTTTGTGCTAAATTTCCGTTGAATAATCTTAAATTTCTATAATAACCACAAAACCAATTAATTTCTATATTATTACAACTTGATCTTCTTCCATTACAAAAATATATATAATCTAATGGATATGGATTTTCTGAATGATCTATTTCATTTGCATTTCCCGTATTTAAGTCAATTTGGATATATACTCTTGTTTTGTTATTTCTTTTTTCTCTAGGGTCATAATATACTTCGATAACAATATTATTCCATTGATTTTGAGAAATAGATGTAGTATCTACAATATCATGAGCCGTTGTATAAACATTATAACTTGATTCAATTTTTTTAATTTGGACTTGATTTGTATAAAAAATATATCCTGATGTTATTTTACGACAATCAGAATGATAATACCAAAAATCAATTATATATGATTTTAAATTATAATGTCTTACATCAATAACAATATTTCCAGGCATATAATTTGGATCATAATAAAATATATATTTTTTTTGCTCATTTAAATCTGGATCTTCACATTTATAAAACATATTATAATAATTATTTGTACATTCAAATTTTGACTTAATATTTAATAAATCACTATTTTGATATAAGCATTTCTCATTAGGATTGCTATTACATTCTTTATTACAAAAACCTTTTCTATCTCCTAATCCAAAAATCATTGACTTACTTGATTCGCAATTCAATAAGCATTGTCCTTGATAGCTGGTAGGATTAGTTTCATCTACTGTATCAAAATTAAAATCAAGATAATATTCATCGATACAACTTAATGGAATATTATCATATGAACCTATTAAAGTATTGCTATCTAATATAATATCATCTATTTTTAGTAAATCAGTAGATGAATATTTTTTATTTTTATCTAATAAATTTAATCTTTTGAATAATTTTGGAGGATATATGGTAAATTTTTCTCCTGTTTCTTTTGGACTTATAATAATTTCATTTTCTATTATATCTCCTTGATATGAATAACATTTTATTTTATACTTATTGCCTTCTTTTTTTAATTCATCAAAGGGAATTATAAATAAAACTTCAGGAAGGTCTAAAGTACTTGTTAATAATTTTTCAATGTTAAAGTATTTATTATCATATGGCTCAGGTAAAAATTCTCTATAAAGAACTAATTCTTTCATATAAACGTTACAAGTTTCTTTATCATGCTTTAATAAACTAAAATTATAAAAATGCAAGGATATAAAATCATCAGGTTCATAATATTTTTTGAAATCATGCCCACAATTAGTTATATTATCACTTGTATAAGATTTATATTCTTTAAAAGTATGATATGTTTTATCATTTCCATAATATCTAATAAATAAATAATCTTTTTTGTTGATTTCATGATCAAAAGAAATAGCACATTTTACAAAAATCCAAGTATTTAATCCATTTGAATCTATAGAATCCCCATCCATTCCTGCACAATTTATTTTTAAATTACTTTCTGTAAATAAAAATTTAAAATTAATAGTTGGATTAAAACTATTGGTAAGATATGTAAGAACTGAATCTTGTGGGAAAAAATTAACATAAATCCAAAAACTAATGGTTAATCTATTATTTCTTGGAGGAGGGACTATATCCTCTATATCAAAATCTTCAAATTGATTAAGATCAACATATCCAATAGTGCATCTACCTTTATCTGGAGTCATTATTGAAGAATGTGTATTACATCTTGAATAACAATCTGTGCTTAAGTCACCATTAACACAATCAAAACAAGAAGGATGACATTTTTTGCATACTCCCCCTATACAATAATACCCACTTACACAAGGATTTGTAACTTTATCACATAAAGAATTACCTTTTAATGAAAAATTAGAATATGCCATCACTATTTTATAATAAGTCCAATGAAGAGCAATAGCTGGAGAATAAGTTGATCCCTCATATTCAAATGTTATAGATGAAATTTCACCTTTTAATTCTATAGGATTTGTTGGGGTTGTATATTGATAAACATTATTAATCTTTACTTTAACATAATTTAAATAAATATTATTTGAAGTTGAAATTGATTTGCAATTAATTTCAATTGTTAAAAAATCTTTTTTATTTGAAGTTGATCTAGTAAGAATTAATTCCCTTGGAATACTGTTATCAACATAATTAAAATAAATATTAAGGGTTTTTGATGAATTTTCTTTATTAATAATCCAAAGTTTATGATAAACAGTATAACCTTTATTTTCTATTTTTTTGACTGGAAAGTCATAAGTTATCGAAGAAACTCCATCATTATATATTGTGTTTGAATATATTTCTTCATAATCACTTACATCTTTCATATCATTCCAAGCATTAAAAGTTTTCATATTTTTACAACAATTATCATATGTTAAATGAATTCCTTGTTTTTTTAAATATAATGTAATTTCTTCCTTTGTTAATACTTTTGCTTCTATTAAACTAAATTCATGTGATTTAAGGATATCATTTTCGTCAAAAATAAAATCTTGATTTTTAAATTCTTCTGGATTTATCCTTGTAATAGCTTGTTGATTTGAATAGGTAAATATTAATATTAATAAAAATAAATTTATTTTCTTCATTTTTTATATTTTGATATTTTTTTATTAATGATTTTTATCCTTTATTTAATGTTTAACATATTTACAATATGAAAATAATTTTAAATTTATATATTCTTTTTTACATATGGGGATTGGGGATTGGGGATTGGGGATTGGGGATTGGGGATTGGG
>JAJMZT010000076.1:0-12963 GCA_023807265.1 Metadinium minorum
CCCAATCCCCAATCCCCAATCCCCAATCCCCAATCCCCAATCCCCAATTTTTTTTTTTGAGATAAGTAAATTGTTTTTTAGAAATAAATAAAATATTATTCCCTGTTAAAATTGAAAAAAATAAAAATAATAAATGGCAATTTCACATTTAAATTCAGAATTAGAAAAATATTATATTCTCCTCCAAAAACTAACTTTTTATTTAATTATTACACAAACAATTATCAAATGTACAATTAATATATTTCCAGATCATCATTCTGAAGATGATCCAAATTTCAAAAGGTCTCAAGTAAATAAAATAACAAATGAATCATTTTATTATGATTTAGGATATTTTACAGAAAAAACTGAAAAATATCGATCTCCAAAATATGGATTGAATTACCGGCCAGTCCAATGCCAAAAAATATCAGATGATGTTCCTGAACTAATTTATAATAGTAATGATGATGACAGTTTTTTTGGGGAAAACAAGCCAATTGAAGACAAAAAAACAACTCTCAATTATTTAAAAAATAAATTTGAAGAAACAAAATTATTTAGAAATACAATAAAAGGTTATAATTTTTCATGCCCTTCACCAATAAGAAGTTTTCATGATAAAAATTTTGAAATTAATTTTACAATACCCATGATAGCAGAAGAAGATATGGATATTAATATTTATTTAGTAAGTGAAGATGGTGCAGTAAATAATTCAATAGGGATAATCAATTTAAATCAAGGAATATATAAAAAAGTAACTTTTTTTATTTTTCCCCAAGAAAAAGTAAATGTTAATATATCAAAAATGATATTTAGATTAGATAGAGATGACCCTCCAACTTCCCCCCCTATAACACTATTAATTTTTGGAGATCCAGATTTATCAATTCAATTTTTATCAAAAACCTCTAAAAATTTAATTTTATCAAATTATAGAGTAACTATAACAGATACAAGCACAATTACTGGGACTCCATTTGATATAAATATAATGATTAGAAGTAAAAATGGTTTACCGTATAATTGTACTAAGGATGAAGATTGTTTTATTGGCTTTATGTGTAGCCATTTTAATTGTACACCATGTCATACAACTTGTACAGAATGCTATCAAGATGATTTTAACCCTGCTGGAATGAATTATTGCAGAGAATGCAATGTGTTAAGTAGAAATATATATCCTCAAGATGGATTTTGCGATGTTGGTTATGTGGATATGACTTTATTTAAAGATTTAGAAGTAAAAGTTAAGCCAGACGGGGATGATTTTAATGATCGGGAAACATTAGGCTTTTGGATTTTTTTTTCAGATACTGAGTTAAGCAGAGAAAGAGAAATGAAAACCGATATCCAAAAAGCCAGAGCTTATGAAAAAGAGCCTGAACCTAAAGATATTTTACAACATATTGTTTTAAAAGATAGGTTTGTTATTACTTTGATTCAAAGAGTCAAAAAATTTTCAGTTTATTGCCATGTTTATGAAAATATTTTTTCTAGAAATACAAGTGATCATATATATTTTGATCAATCAAAATTACCTAATAGGAAAAAAGATATTAAAGGAGAAGAAAGATTTTTTTCTCCACATCCTTATTATTATAAAAATTTTAGTGTTCCAAATGATGAACAAAGATCTTATATGGTAGGGAATGATGTAGAGCAAAAGAATGAATTTGATAAAACTATTGATGGCCATTGGGTTCATATTTCTTGTGCAGAGTCCTTTGACCATGGATTATACTATTTAAAATCTGTTATTAATGGCCAAATAAATTATGAAGAAGATCATTTGTATCATGAGCCTTTTATAAGAACTTTTAGAGAAGGAACTGGGGAATTTGTTAGAGTAGATGTTGAAAATGATAAATATTTTAAGCCTATTATTCATGATGATTTTACTCTTTATTTACAATTTTTAAATTTTAATTATTCTAATTCAAAAATATATTTAAGGCATTTAACTCTTTTTAAAGAATATATGCCAATTGAAATGCAATATATGTATTTTGATTATTCTGGTGTGAAAGATTTTTATGAATTATTATATTACATTCCTTTTACTCAATTAATCTATGGAAATAAAAACTATAAAATAAAAGGATATTCATATGAATATGAAGAACAAGATATAAATTTAGATTTAAACAGTACAAAAGAAGGCGAAATTATAGGAGATGTTTCTCCTCCTTTAAATTTTATTCATCTGAACTTTCCTCCGATGAATCAAAGATATATAGAAATTGATTTATTTCCGAATGAAACTACTCCTTTATCTAAAATTGGGAATATGAAATATGTTTATGATGATGATTTACCTATGTGTTGCAAGTATTATTTAAATACTTATGAAAAAGAATGTTTAGATAGATGCATTGATATAAGAAAATTACCTTTTATAGGAGTAAATGATCATTCAGGTTATTGTGATTATACTTGTTCTGATTCAATGAGTTGTCAGAAAGACCAGCCCACAGGTGAAGAATTAAACTATGATGGGAGTTTTTGTACAACATTGAGTAAGGCATATAATTTATTTTATCGTTGTGAAGATGACCAAGTGGATTATTATTTTCAATTTAGTGGTTTTTATAATTCTTCAAAAATGGAAAAAAAAATCCCAAAAATGTATTCATATATGATTGATTTTTGGTATTATGATGATTATTTCTTAACGGAATTAAGGGAAAAATTTTTTGGAGACCCAAGCCATGAAAAACATTATATACTTCATACCAATGTAATTGATTTATATTTTAGAATTAATACAACAGATTTGATATATTTAAAAAATAATCCTCAAAATAAGAAGAAGAAGATAGGTTATGCATATTACAATCATTCTCTTTATTATACTTTCAAGGATTCAAATACCTATAAAATGGTATATAGAAATCAAGAATGGAATAGAGTTTTCGTTTATTCAAGATATAATAGGACAATTGAATTATATCAAATAACTGTTTGCTTAAATTATTATAATGTTGAAAAAAGAGATGATGAGACAGGCCATTGTGGAGGAGTAACAGAATTATATCCATCTGTTGGAGCATTAGAAAATATTATATTTTGTGATAAAATATGTAAAGATTGGGATGATAAAATAATTCATTGGGCTACAGGATATTATAAAAATTTTAGAATATGGGATGGGAATAATGTATCTCCTCGTATTTTAGCCCAATACGACTTGTTTTATCCAGATTATATATATAGAGTATCATCTATAAAATATTATTTTCCTATGACAAATAAATATATATCAAATAATAAAGTTTTTGATCCAAAAAATTATGAAGAATTTGAAATAATAGCAGGAAAATATAAATTAAAAAAGCATAATTATTCATCAAAATTTGACGCCATTGCAACACAAAGGTTATATGGTCATTGTTATCTTATGAATTATTTTAAATATGATATAGAAGGTAATGAAATAAAAAAAATAGCTGAATGTGGTGATGGATGTGAGCGTTGTTGGTGTACTATTAAATATAAAGATAGATGCTTTAAATGTCGAGAGGGTTATTATCTTAATGAAGAATATTTTTGCAGACCTATTTCATTTTATTATTTTAAATCTCCAAATTTATTAAATAGAGATTTAGATGCAACAATTTCTAAAGTAACTTTAATAGAAAATCAACCTGCAGTTACTATTACTTTTTGGTTTAAAACATTTGGATTTAGTGGAGATGACCATATTGTAATATTCACTATTGGAGATTATTTAGAAGTTGTTTTTTCTTCCTCTGATAATGATCCAATAAGACCATACGGACTGTCAGTAGTATGTGATAATAGATTAGTCTCAAATGTTTTTAGTTTTAGAGAAATGATTGGTGATTGGCTTTTTTTTTCATTAGCTTACCATAGAGAAATGTCAGATTTTGGTACGAATTACTTTCCAGCAATGATGAAATTTGAATTGGCGATTCATCCATATGAAGTAAATATAACAAATGTTAAAAAAGATATGAGTTTACATTCTTTTAGTATAAAAAAAGATTTTTTTGGTTTATTTGCACATCTCAAATTTTATAATGAATATATTATAGGGCAATATGCCAATGATAAAGATAAAGAATTGCATGAACCAATAGTACTAACTCCTTTTTATTATCCTGTACCCGTAGAAAGTTTTTTTGCACCAGCTCCTTCCAATAAAGCTTGCTTTCAAACTTCTTATTTAACTGAAGCAAATATTAATGATTTTGAATGTGTGCCTGATGATGGATTATCTCATGATTATTATGGTATTTTATTTTGTAATAAAAAAAACCCAGGCCCTGAAAAATTTTATTTAGGATTTACACAAACAAATAAAATGTGTTTCAATGAATGCTACAAGTTTGGTAATACAACAAATGAATGTACATGCACTACTAAAAATTCAAATAGCCAAATGATTTTCAGAAATAAAGATAAAAATGCATGTGTTTCTATGGATTATATAAATTTTGCAAATTGTGAAGATATTTTAATTAAAAATGTTCAAACAGCAAAATTAACAAAAAGATATACGATGCAATTTTGGATGTATGCTTATAATTATATTAATGGGAGATTTGGAGGAGTTGAATTTTATTGGGATGGACATAATAAAATCGTCGTTGAAAAAGGAAGTCAAATTAATGGAAATAATAAATATGAATTTCATTGTATTCCTTACTTAAATGAAGATGGAAGTATTCCAAGAAAATTAACTAAAATAATAGAAATAAATAAATGGAATTATTTGTCATGTGCTGTGGATTTTGTTGAAATTAATTATTATATAAATGTTAATACTTATTATAATGAATTAACCTTAACAAAAGCTAATTTAATTCAAACAACTCCTACAAATTTATTATTAACTCAAACTATGACAACATTATCAATAAAAGATACAACTAAATTCATAGATTGGGGATTATTATTTTTCCAACATATTCGTCTTTGGAATTGGTGTTATTTTAATGCAGAATTTTTAAGTAGAGTAAATATTACTACAAGCTCCAAATTTCCATATTTATTAGAGCAATGGAAACCTTATCATCCTTTATATGATGAAGAATATAAATATTTTGAAAATATGAAAGTTTGGGAATACGATAAGCATAATATGTTTGAAGTTCGTTTTCATCAAAAGTATGGAATGAATGTATTAGATGATTATTTTTATAATCATGTTCAGAATTGTTCTGAAGATGGATTTTATTATGATGTGGCTCGTGAAAAATGTCTTTTATTTATAGATATGTCTAAAATGAAGAATGTCAATATAACTAAATTACCTATAGCATATAGTGGAAGCTATTCTATGTCAGTTTGGATATTTTTAGAAGATGCCACAGTTTTAAGTCAAGGAGTACATTTTACATGGTCAAAACATTTACAAATTACAATAATTAAAACCACACGTTTAGAAGCATATTGTTTTCCTCAAGGTTATTATTCGGATAGTGTTTCAAATGATGATATTCAAAAAAAATTTAGCTCTGCTTTAAATGCAGCCCAAGTATACGTAGTTGATGAGCAAACTTCAGAATCTGCTGTTTGGATAAACGTTATTTGTGCCGTTTCACATTATAATAGAAAATTTTATATTAATGGCATGGATGAAAAAACATTAAATATCAAAACACTTAATAATGAATATTTATATAAAAATAAAGATGGAACAGCAATAAATAGTTTTACTCCAATGAGATATTATTTTAGCGAAATCATAAATAATAATGAGAAAGATACTCTACTTAATTCGTATCTATATTTATCTAATTTAAAGAATACAAAAAGAATATATTTTAGAGCTATAACATTATTTCGTGATTATATTCCATATTGGTATAATAAAGTACTTAGAACTATGAATTTATTTAATTTAGAAGAAGGTAGAATGCCTTCAGTTTTATTTTTCGCTGATTTTACGCAAGTTGATAATAGTAATCTTAAAAACAGGGTTTTAACCTATCTTATACAATATCATATTAATACAAGAATTGAATATATACTTGCCAAAGGTAAGGTCACTATATACCTAGCTGATGAATTTGCAACACCTGCGACAACACATGAACTTTGTGCCAATTTTAGATTTATGCCATTATGTGAATTTGCAACCAAAGTAAAAATGAAATATGATCCAGATAAGAATTATTGCATTTTTATTTCTGACTGTGATTTAACTGAATTAAATGCATTTTATTGTATGGAAGAAAGAACTCCAATTTGTTGTTTGCCGAATTATTATATAACAGTAGACTCAAATGGCCAAATATATTGTAGTGGGGGGTGCATCCAAGAAGAAATAAGACAACCTGGGACAAATGCAACTCATGGCATTTGCAATTCTGAATGCGATAAAGGAACAATTCAATGCCCTGGAACATCATCTGCTGTTTTAAAAGATTATCCTTTGAACTATAAATGCGATGATAATAATTATAGAGTTGGTTATCATTGCATCGGTAAAGAATATAATCTTCAAAGTGCTTTGTTTTTTTCTAAATGCTATAATTCGCCCAATTTTTATATAAATCTAGATCCGGAAACACAATATAAATTTAGGACTGGATATTTTTTGGAATTTTGGATGAAATTAGATAAAATGTTAAATGATTGCAAAGATGGATATGTCAAAAAAGAAAAAGAATATTTGTTTAAAACTATTCCGCATTCAATATATCAAAATACTAACACTAATAATTATTATTATCAATTTCTAAATTATGGAGCCTCTAGAACCGAAATTGCTGGCCTCAACGATTATGAATGGAATAAATTTTATATCAGAACAAAAATAAATGAGAAGCAAATAGATTTATTTTTAAATTTTGAAATAGCAAATCCAAAATTTACTTTGACTGAAGGTGAAGGCCTACCCCCTAATCCAAATTTACAACTCAGTAGAATAAGTTTTTGCTCAAGAGCTGCAAACGGAAATTGTAATAATGAGGATATCAATTGGGGCTCTGCATATTATAAAAATATCCGTGTATGGGATGAAAGAACCACAACAATAAGAATGGTCCAAGATTTTAATAATGAATTATTTTATGAATTTCCAAATAGTTTAATATTATATTATCCTTTAAATATTCAGTATATGGATTTGAATGTTATTTCAGAAATTATAACAGGAGTAGATAGTTTTAAAATAACGCATTCAATGACAGAAAATTTTAAAAATAATGACAATAATATATTTTATAATTATGAAATATATCATGATTGGGGAGAACAAAATCCTGGATATTTTATTGCAGCTTTAGGTGAAACTGAAGAAGATAATGGAGAAGTTACCCCCACAGCGTGTCATCCTGCTTGCAAGAGATGTTTTTCTGCCACTGCCACAAATTGCTATGTCTGCAATGAAGGATATGTATTAAATGGGATGGAATGTATAAGAATTAATGGATATTTCCTAAAAATACCAGCAAATACAGTTAATACAATTATTCCATTTAAAATAGAAAGTGGAAATGTAAAAGTAAAAGATTTAAAAGCTTGGACTTTTTGTGTTTATATGAAATTCGAAGGAATTTTAGCTGGAGGTTCTTCTCAAGCAAGAATAATTCTTTTTAAATCGGATACTTATATAGCCTATGATGTAGAAACAACAAATTTAATTTTTATTGTCCAAAGTCAAGAAGCTTTTAGAGACACCAATTTTAAAGAATACTTTGGAACTTGGATACCAATATGTGTTGCTGATTATGTGAGTGGTGCAGTCTTAAATGAAATATATCCTAATATATTGACCATAAACGTAAACAAAGTAGATTTAGCTTTTAATACAGACTTTACAATTCCAAATGAAGGAGTAAAAATAGATCAAATTAGTTTTCATTATGAAGTAATAGCATTTTTTGCTGATTTTAGAATATATGATCGTTTTCTCCAAGGTAATTTTGGTACTATAATATCATCAACAGAAGCAGCAAACCATCTATTAATTTATTATTCTTTAGAAGGAAATAATGCTTGTGTTCAGGCAGATGATCTTACTACAACAGAAATAATAGATGTAAATTGCGTCCCAGATTATAATATTTATGTCGATTCTTCAAGAAAATGTGTTGATGGAACTTATTTTTTTGATGTCCAATATGATTCTGAAAACATTCCTTGCTCTAGTTGCGATGAAACCTGCGTAACTTTATGCTTTCAATCAAATAATCAACAATGCACTTGTGATATGGCTGACGGCCTATTCTGGCTAAGAAAGCATAAAACTTCTTTTCAAACTTATTGCGAATATTTACCTTTTATTGATTTTTCTGCTATTAATGATGTAACCATAAAAGTACCATCAAGTGCTACTTATGAATCAACTTTAGAAGTTTGGTTTTTTGCTTATAGTTATAACTTAAATACTTTTAATTTTAAGAGTATGACTATTGCTTGGAATTTACATAATAAAATTATTGTATATACTAAAGGAGACAAATTATATATTAAATGTTATGCTTATTGGGATGAAGATAAACCTGATTATTATACAGAATATATTGAAAAAGAAATTTTTGGATATAAATGGAATTTATTAAGATGTGGCTCAGAATTTATTTCAAAAGAGCCTAAGTTTTTTTATAATCGAGATCAAGCTGATTTTATTATACGACCTGAAGTTCCTGAAGAAAGAATTGGAAAAGTAACTACTTTAAAAATAATAAATGACCAAAATAGTTATGATTCATATGGATTTGTGTTTTTAAGAGAATTAAAATTATGGCAACAATACAATTATAAATATATAGATACTTCAACAATTGATTTGCAATCATATGGACTTTATATTAAAGAATTAAGAAAATCAGCAGGAATATATCCAGGGTTAATTGCTTTTTTTAAAAATGATTTTAAAATAAAAGATTATGAAGCTGAATTAAAAGTTCCACATAGATATACAATAATAAATTTATTAGGCCATGATGCAAACGTAGAAGTCCATTTAGTAAATAAATGGGTAGTAACAAGAAGAACAAATTTCATTGGATATAATATTGTTGATCCAACAAATAAGGGGAATTACAAAGACTTAACAATATGTAAAGAAGGTGAAGTATATAGCTCATCTAGTGATACATGCTCGAAACCTATAACAACACATTGCGAGTATCCTGGGGATATAGGAGATAATTGTATAACATGCCCAGAAGAAACAATATATATTAATATAGTAGATGGTTCTTGCACTAATAAATGCCCAGATGAATATTATGCAAGAGATGATATAAATGAGTGTCGAGCTTGCAATGATACTTGCTTTACTTGTTTTGGACCATTTTATAATAATTGCCTTTCTTGCAAAGATGAAAGAGGTCTTGTTTCTGATTTGCATATATGTGCAGAATTTTGTGAAGATTATGGTTTGACTCATTCTAAAAAAGATAAAAATACATGTGTACCTTTTGAAGCTGAAGCTGAACTAGTCAATCCACAAGAAAATATACCTATTGATAAGGAAAGTTTTGAAATAATAAAAGCCGAAGTTACTTATTATACTTCAAGAAACTATAGGATTTATTGGACTTTTGATCCTAATGCTACAAGAGAAATAAACAATTTGACTGATATGATTTTTCCTCCTGAAGAACTTTTTAATGGCGATAAAAGTCTTTTAGAGACTACTATTAATAATAGATTTGTTGCTTTAGCCAAAAAATATGTTGTTAATTTAATAATAATTGCATATAATTCAAGAAATGAAAGTAAAACAGTAAATATTACTATACCTTTTGTATTAACTATAAATTCATATCCATTTAATGGAAGATTCACAATAGCACCAGAAATAGGTATATATAATACTACAACTTTTTTAATAAAATGTAAAAATTATGACGATGATACAACAAAAAATTTATCTTACATATTTTATGCACAAGAAAAAGGTATAGCATCACCAAAAATAATAAGGGGATGGTCTTCAGAAGATGAAATGACTTCTAACTTTACTGTAGAATATTATGCTTTGCCTAGTAGTACAATAACAATAACATGTGCAATAATGGATAATTATGGGGCCACAACAGTAGTAAGTCAAGATATTATTATTGCCAATAATCCAAATAATGGTATTTTTAATTTAAAGGATGCATTATTAAATTATGATTTACCTACAATGAGAACTGACTTAATTTGTTATCATCGTAGTCAATTTTTAATGAGCTTAGGAATAGATAATTATAAAATATTACAACCTAAATTATATCAAACTAAATATGCTCCTTCAAATGATTTCTCAATGATTACAAAAACTGATCCTGAATGTACTTTAGAATATTGCAATAATAAAGGTTATTGCGATTTAATGGATGAATTTATAAATTGCTATTGTGAAACTGGCTTCATTGGGAGAAATTGCCATGTAGATAAAAACGGATATGAGACTTTAGAAAATTATTATAATGATTTATTTATTAAATTGATCGGTGATTTAAAAGAAGATATAACTTATTATCAATTTGAAACTTTTCATAATTTATATTTTGGAGCTTGCCAATTTATTCAAGATAAAAATTTTTTCAGTTTAAATTTAGACACCTTTTTATCTTTGGCTATGAATCTATATAAAAATTCTATTTTAAATAATACTCCAGAATATTTTGATTTATTAGATTATTATTTTTCATATGAAATGATGCTAATGGAACAAGAAAGAGGAAAAATTAAATATAATACAGGATTAAAAGTAAGAAATATTTCTTTAGAAGAAGAATCAATGAGAGGATATCAAGAAAGTTTTAACTACATACAAGAAGAATTAATTAAATTAATGAAATATATTACTAATGAATATGTACCATTAAAAGAATCATTTTTTTATGAATCAAAAAATTTTTATTTAGCTTTAACACCAATTGAAAGAGGATTTGATGAAATAGAATTTTTCAGAGAAAGGAAAGAAAAATATAAAACTCAAGTAGAATTTATGAATTGTGTTAATTATATAGAAATGGAAAGATTAAAAAATGCAAATTATTATTTATATTTATTTTTTATTGAATATTATTATTTCCCATTTGCTTATAATAATACTTTATTAAAAAATAATACAGGGCCTTTTATAGATTTAAGGCTTTTTGATACTCAAACGGGAAAGTTTTTAGGAATCACAGGATGTGAAGATATTTATTCGATTAAATATATATTACCTTATTCTGGCTATTATTTCCTAGATGATTTCAATTTACAGAAAGATATGTATGATCCAATTGTTTATAAGGGCCCTGATGATGAAATTTTTGCTGATCCGATATATATTATGAAAAATGGAAATGTTACAGATATCACAATTGAAGAAAGAATTAAACTATATTATAGAGTGCATAATATTACTCCAAAATATTATGATGAATCATTACAAGATTTTAATGATACTGGCTTAACTTATCTTAATTTTACAAAAGATACTAATTTCATTGTATTTAAAGCTTCACATTTAGATAAAGTAGCTGCTTTTTTTGTTCCAAATAATGCCACTTTTAACCCAAATGGAAGATTTTTTTATCTGTTAAGACCAAGAATATTTTTTTTCTTCCCAAATTATTTAAATTCTTATGGAGGATTTTTATTTGGAATAATATTATTATTATATTTATTATTTTTGACAATTTTAATATTATATGATAAAAGATATACAAATCTAGAAGGACATATAGAATTTATCAAAGAAGAAGCAGTTAATAATCTATTATTATATTATCGAAAAGAAAAAGACAAAAATAAATATATTCCAAATAATTTAAGAAATCCATATAACCACCGAGATTTTAGAGAAAGAAGAGATATCGGTCCTGCCGCATTTAATACTGAATTAACTTCAAATAATGAATTAAAAAATAATAGAAATTATGGAAGAAGTTTTAAAAAAGAACAAATAAATACTAAAGATATATTTGATGAATTAAGTTTAGATGAAGATGAAATAAATAATAAATTTGTTAAAAAAAATTTTTTTAGAGATAATGTTAAATTTAAAAAAAAGACAGCCGAAGAACAATTAAAAAGAAAAAAAAATCAAAATCAAAATACATTTTTTTCTTTTAATAGAAATGATAATGGGTCTGAAAATGAAAATAATAAAAAAATAAGATATCATCATAATTATTTACCAGAGGAATATGAAGAAGAAGATGAAGCTAGACAACAACAAATACAAGATTTCGCTGATATTAAATTATCTTTTTGTGAATTTTTATTACTTAATATAAAACGCAGAACAATTATTTTTAATTCATTTTGTATTGTTTCTATTTTTAGTCCCAGATGGAAAAAAATGTCTTTATTAATGACTGAATTATGCTTGATGATTATTTATGTTTCAATATTTTTAACATCAGATGAAAACGCTATTGAATCTTCTATAACAAAAATGGTACAATATTCTATTTTTTCAATGCTAACAACTAATTTTACAATGTACTTAGTTGCCTTTTTTTTTAAATTTTCAATCGATGACCAAAAAAGACTATTGACTTTAGTATTACAAGGTGGGCAATTAGTAATAGATAAACAATGGAAAATTTATGATAAAAAATTAAAAAAAAGGGCTATTATTGGAATGATTATTTGCGGAATAATATGGTTTTATTCGTTTTATTCTTCATTTGGATTTACTATTGTATGGAAATGCCAAAGAATAGGATTTATTGTATGTTTTGTTTTATGCTTTGTATTTAATTTTGTTATTTGTGAATTCCTGATTGAATTATTTATTTCAATATTATTTGTTCAAAGAAAACATAATTTCTTCTTCAGGGGAATTGCTGAAGGCTTAAATAAGTTTAGGAATTATAGATGTTTGTCTCCATAATTAAATGTTTTAATTTTTTATAATTATTCTATTTATTAGAAGATTTATAAATATTATTATAAAATAAATATTACTTAAATTTTAATATTATTTAATTAATTCATTTTTTCATTTATATGATGGGGATTGGGGATTGGGGATTGGGGATTGGGGATTGGGGATTGGGGATT
>JAJMZT010000077.1:0-12846 GCA_023807265.1 Metadinium minorum
CCCAATCCCCAATCCCCAATCCCCAATCCCCAATCCCCAATCCCCAATCCCCAATCCCCATTTTGAGAAAGATTAATAAAACAATTTTTAATTATTTTAAATGGCTTAATTACTTAAATTAAATAAAGAAAGAATAAAAATAAATGAAGAATATTTCATTTTATATTATTTTGAAGATATTTTTGATTTTTACCCTAATTAATTTTTCATTTCAGGAAATTCGATATTTTCCGGAAACTTATAAAGAAAAAGATCTTATTATTCCAGATAACGATAAAACTGATGATTATCAATATAATTTAGTTGAGGCAAAAGTTTTAACTAAAGAATTAATAACTTTATATATTAAAAAGCAAGGAATAAATTTAGAGCAAGATGAGTGCTGCCAAGGATTTAATACATTTAATGCTTGGGGCTTAATGGAAACAGAATCAGAATTAGAAGAAATATATTCAAATACAGTATTTAATCCAACTGAAAAAGTTTTAACTTATAATTTTCCTGTTCCAAGAATTGAAAATGAAGGGTATACATTATATCATAAAGTTTGGATATTTGATAAAGGTGAAGGAAGCCCACAATGCAATATCTATTTTAATAGTGATCCATTGGCATTTAATATTAATTTAGATAATGGAAAATTATTTTTAGAATTAGAAATAGTATATAATGAAAATGACAATACATTTATTGTTAAATGTAATGGTAATGAAAAAATATATGATATGAACTATTATATATCCAAAATAAGTTTTGAATTTCCTGATTTAGAATATTCTCCAGCTATTTCTCTTCATTGGACTTATTATAAAATTAAATTAGGAAAAATTAATTTCACTTTAAGAGGAAGTGGTTTATGCAGCCTTTCAAATCCATGTCTTAAAGGATATACTTGTGTTGGTGGATTATGTGAAAGATGTCATGCTTCATGCTTTGATTGCAAAAATGGAGGTTTAAGTACAGATTGTGATACAAAATGCAGTACTCATTCTGCAAGGTTAACACCAGATAGAGGCAGTTGTCCTTTAGGATATGTTGATTTATCTCAATTTGAATCATTTTCTATTATGGATATAATTCCTCCAACAAGAAATAATAGAATTACAATAAGTTTTTGGATGTATTTAACTTCATTTCCCCAAAATGAAATTAAAGGAGAAATATATACAAAAAATCATCTTGAAGACTCATATCAGCCTAAAGCTATTATTACTAATAGCTATGATAGAATTTTGTTCATAAGATTTTATTTTACAAATGAAGATGTATTTATTGATTTTGGGAGAATTCGAACTCCAAAAATTACATTAACAAACACTTGGTTTTTCGTTAAATGCGCCTATTCTCCTGATCACGGTCGACGTGATATATATGTCAAGTATTATCAAAATGAAAATTTTCAATATATTTTCTTGGGAGAAGATGGGGATGGAGATGGAAGCAGAAATAATTGTGAAAATAGGAAATATCATGAACCTGACGATTATATAAATGTTAGATTTGAAGGATTTAATCAATTATATAATAATGAAATTCCTTTCAATTTTTATATGAGGCAATATGTTATGTTTCGAGAATATGTTCAGGAGCCATATGATAACAAATATTTTAACTATGAAAAAATATTTACAAGTACTTTTGAACTCCCTGAAGTATTATTTATAATTCCTTTTGATGAATTAATAAAAAATGATAATAAATATGATATTAAATGCTATTCATATGCAGGGAGTATTTTAGAATATAGGATTACTTTAACTCCTTATTATTACCAAAAAAATTATACTTTATATCCCCCAAAATTATTTAAAAGATTGAATCTTTTAGATAGAAATAAAAAATATGTCTCTCCTGATTTATTAAAAACAGAAGATGTATTAAGAGATGAAAACACTTTAATAGCCTCATATGATTACTGTCCAATTACTTGTTTAGATAATTATTTTCTAACTTATAATTTAAAAAAATTTGATATTTCGAATCAAGATTATACAGGTAAATGCACTTTTGATTGTGATGAAGGTTATTCATCTCTTCCCGGATTATCTGAAAGCAAAGGATTTTGTAATAAGCCATGCTATAATGGAGAAAATAGACCAAAATGTCTAAGTAATAATATTGATTTATTGAATCTTCAATCTAAATTTCAATGTAATAGTGGATATTTTGAGATATTTTATAATTGTGATAAAGAAGACGATGAAGAAGAAAAAAAAAATTTTTTTTTCTTTGCTGCTGATCGTGGACATGCCAATATTGTAATGGATGTTATTAATTATCAACTAATGAATTATATTGTTGAATTTTGGGTTAAGCCTGTTCCTTGTGAATATTCAGGCTTTGAAGGATATATCTTTTATTGTAATCAATTCAATGTATACTGTTACTCTCCAACATATTATAAAATTGAAACAAAGGCAAATAGAAATATCACATATGTTACTGTTGATACGATTTCATGGGCCCATTTTGTTTTTCAAGTTTATTATGACCCTAAGGAAAAATATGAATATAAATCTATTATTATTTTGCAAATTAATTTAAACTCTGAACAAGTAATTCAATTAGATCATTCTGAAAATAAACTTCCATTAGAATATATTTATTTTTGTAATCATAGGAGAGCTTCATGTAATGACTTATATTTAAATTGGGGTTGTGCATATTATAGAAATTTAAGATTATTTAATGGGGATTTAGCCCATAGATTTATTACTTATAGATATGATGAGTATTATAGCAATTATAAATATTTATTATCCTCAATTAAATTATATTATCCATTATATGGCCATTATGTTGCTAACAACTTATTGAGTCAATATAATAGTAAAGATTCAGCTTTAAATACTAATTCTCCAACAAATAATTGGAATTTTCCCCAATATGGATATTGCAATTATTCATTTAATTATTCAGATTGTGGAGATTATTGTCAAGAATGCTATAACAAAGATAGATGCAATAAATGCCAATCAGGTTATTTTTTATTTAAGGATAGCAATAAACTAATTTGTAAATCGGAAGAAAGAGAAGGGAATTATGTTTTACGTTTACCTTCTAGAGCCAATTTTAAATTAGTTCCTTTAGAAGGTATTAATCATGCAGGAGTAACAGTTAATTTTTTTATAAAAATATATGGATTTACAACCGGAGGGAAAATAGATGTAATATATTTAGGAGAAAATTTAAAAATAAATTATAATTCAGATCTGGATTCACCTTATTTTGGATTAAATTTAGTTACATTTAAAGGCTCATCAGAAACAGTAGTTTCAAATTATTATGATTTTAGAAATCATTTTGGGATTTGGACCTTTATTTCAGTTTCTACTTATGATAAATCATATGAAACTTTTTTCCCACCAATGGTTAGATTTGAAATAAATGATAAAAAAATGCCGATAATTGGGCCTCTTGATTATTTATCAATTGGTTCAATTTATTTCGCTGATGAACTTTTTGCATTAGTTCAAAAAGTTAAAGTATATAACACTTATTTAATAGGAACTCTTACTTTTGAGAAAACTACTAATTCAGATGTTTATTCTATTAATAATAATATAAATGATTACTTACAAAAGCCAATTGGTAGTATTTATTCATCTTATTTTGAGCCAATGGAAACAAAAAATATGTGTCTTTTTTCAAATTTTGGTATAACTGCAACAGATAAAGATAATCCTGATCTTATTATTCCAGATTATGAATGTGTATCTGATGATATTTCAGAAATTTATAAAACAGAGCTTAGAAATTTAAAAGATTTTTATTATTTTGAGAATGAGTCAAATGTAACCGTTAAAACATATGAAGATGATAAATGCGATATATCATTAGGACCAACAGATTATAATTGTTCATGCAATTATGCCAATAATGAAGAAAAAATATTTTTAGGAAATGTATCTAATCACTTTTGTAAAAAATTAGATTATGTTAATTTTGCTAAATCTTCCAATACAAAAATAGACAATATTCTAGTTGGAGGCTCACAATTTACTTTACATTTTTGGGTTTTTGCATATTCTTATGTAGATAAAGTATTTCAAGGACTAACTGTTGAATGGAAAAATCATGTAACAGTCAAATTATTGTTAGAACCAACTGGAAAATATACATTCACTTGTATAATAAATGAAGAAGAAACAAGGAAATATGTTGAATTTAATATGAATGAATGGAATTTTTTATGCTGTTCGATAAATTATAATGATAGCAAATTTTATATTACATCTGAAAATAAAGCTTATGAATATGGATTTACTTACTCTGTAATACCAGATGAAGTAAAATCTGGAACAACTTCTTTAATTATAAATGACTTAACAAATGTAAAAGATTGGGGATATTTATTTTATAGATATATCAGATTATGGAAATATTTTTATAGATCTTCTTCATTTTTATCTAGAATTAATATAAAAGAAAAGTATTTTAATGGAAATCTTTTATATCAGTGGGAAAATAAAAAATTTGATAATAATCATAAGGTTGTGTCAACTGGGAAAAGTACCTATGATATGTATGTAGGTTATTCTACTGAAAAAATTGGGACTAATATAGTTCCTGAAGAAATATATAATGATATGGTGGATTTTCAGAATTTTTTTTGTGAAGAAGAGATGCAATTTTATGATAGGAAAACAAAATCTTGCATAAATTTCACAGATATATCAAATATAAAAGAAAATGATATAACAATTGATAAAATTGATGTTGCTTATAGTCATAATTATGGAATTGCTTTTTGGATATTATTAGAGAATCATACAGATATTATTTCTCCTCTTAATTTTATATGGAAATATCATATGCAAATTTCTTTACAATTTGTAGGTACTTTTAAAGCTTATTGCTTTCCACAAAATTATGAACCTTATTCAAAAATATTAGAAGATACAAATTTCAATTTAGATCAAAAAGTCCAAAAAATTTTAAATTCAGCAACAAATGAATATACAGATGATTTAAGTGGAGTATGGACTTGGTTTCAATGTAGTTTATCTTATAATAATAGGTATTTTTATCTAAATGAAAATGAACAAAAATTAATTGCTGAAACACTATACAAAGAAGATACTACAGAATATAAAAATGATGAACCTCTAGGCTTTTTTTATAATAATATTGATAATGGCTTATCTTCATTAAAAATTCAATTAACAGGGAACAGAAATAATCCAACACATTACAGAATTTATTTAAGATGTCTTTATTTATTTAAAGATTTTTTGCCATATAATTATAATTTTAAATATATGGATATGAGTAAAATAAAAAGTTCTGAATTTCCTCCATTAACACTAGCTATAAATTTTGATAATTTTATATATAAAAAAGGAGATCCAAAAATTAGAATTAATTATTGCAAATTTTCTACTTTAGACAATAAAAGAAGTAATGGTACTATAACTTTAACATTTTATAGTAATGAATATAAACCTCTAGCTGATAATTTTATTTTTCTACCTTTATGTAATCCTTTAACAAAGGAAAAATATAACTATGATACTCAATTATGCCAAGAAATAATAGATTGCGATGAAACAGCACTAAACTGTTTATATTGTATGGAAGAAGCAACTCCTTTAATTTGTAAAAAAAATTTTTATATAAATATAAATCAAAATGATAATTCAGTTTATTGTTCAAATTATTGTGAAGATGAAAATTATTATCGTTCTCCTGGAACTTTTGAATCTCAAGGAATTTGTGGGACAAATTGCCTTTCAATTGATGTATTAAAAACATGTCCAAATTCAGCTTCTTCTATTTTAACTTATCAAAGTGATTTTGAATGTAAAACAGGATATTATAGAATTGGATATCAATGCATTAGAGAGCCTTCAAATACATTACCTAATCCAGGGGCTTTATTTTATAGCGGAGCTAATAACCCTTATAATATATATTATGATTATTCTTCTGAAACTGTTTTCCAAGAAGAAATAAAAGCAGGATATATTTTAGAATTTTGGTTTATGATTGATAATGTTATTTATACAGATTTTGCAGCTGAGACTAAATATAATTATTTTTATGCATATCCACATGAATTATATTTAAAAAATAAAATAGAAGATGGCAATAAAGTACCACATTATTATTATAAATTCATTCCAACAACAACTGAATATGATATTTCAAATTTAATTGATCAATATGAATGGAATAAAATTCTTATATTCGTTGAGACAGCAACAAAGACTATAAAATTATATGTGAACTTTAATAAAAAAGAATTTATTACTATAAATGGTATTACTAATCCATTAGCTTTACAAAATATTGCTTTTTGCACAAGAAAAACAACTGCAACTGGATTAAAGTATCCTAATTGTATAAGTAATAGTGAAATTAAATGGGCCTCAGCTTATTATAATAATATTAGAATTTGGAATTATCTTATTTCAACTATCGATACTATTCAATCTTTTATAAATGAAATTTATACTGAGTATCCACAAAGTTTAGTTTTGTTTTATCCTTTAACAATTCAATATTTAGATAATAATGAAATGACAAATTTAATGTACAATTATGAATTGCATATTTCTTTTAATTGTGTAAATGGTCAAAAATGTACTCTATATAATAAAGATAATATAATAATATATAATTATTCAACAAAGTTTGATTGGGGAATATTGCATAAAAAGAAATTTGTTAGTAAAATGGATGGATTAAAAATTGATCCAAATGATGAAAATAATAAATGTAATGATCATTGCACTAGATGCTATGATACAAATAATATTGAAAATTGTTATGAATGTGAAACTGGATATGTTTTACAATATAAAGAATGCAAAGACGCGAGAAAATTATATTTTTTAAAAGTCCCATCAGGGACAGTTGGTGCCCCTGTTAATTTTAAAACTTTAAATAAAGATAATAAAGATTTTTGTGGATTAGTTAGTTTTACAATTATATTTTGGATAAAATTTTTTGGAATAAAATATCCAACAATAACAGAATATAGTAAAATTATGAGCATTGATTCAAATACTTATTTATCTTTTCATAGAACTACAAATAATTTAGTTTTTAGAGAAAATTCAAAAAGTGCATTTATAGATGAAAAGTTTAGAAATTATTTTGGAGTATGGATACCTATTGCAATAGCAAATTATATATCAAATACAAAAAATGATATTTATCCAAATATGCTTACTTTAAGTGTAAACAAAATAGATATTCCTTTTGCAAATGGTTATACAATTCCCTCTAGTGGAATAAAAGCAACAGAATTATCATTTGGTAGTGAGATAATAGCATTATTTGCTGAATTGACTATTTATTCTAAATTTATACAAGGTGCCTATGGAAGAGAAAGATCAGAACAAGTATTAACAGACCAATTTTTTTATAAGTCATTAATTGGAACAAAGCCAAATGATTGTTTAGTAGTAGATAATGATTTGCTATCTCCAATCGCTTTAATATGTGCTCCAGATTATTCAGTTAATTTTATTGATAGTTATTATTGTAAAAATGATGAACAATATTTTAATCCATATGACGAAGATAATAATGAAAAAGATAGAACAGAGATGTGCAATGATTGCAATGAAGCTTGTCTTACTTTATGTTTTCATTCATCTGAACAAAATTGTACTTGCGATATGACTGATGGAATTTATTGGCTTAGAAAAACTGGGACCTTTTTTGATCAGACATATTGTGAACATATTTATTATTTAGATTTTAGTAATATTGAGCCTTATATATACTATAATACACCTATTACTAAAACTAAAGAATATACTATAGAATTTTGGCTTTATGTTTATTCTTATAATCAAAATGAAAAACAATTTAAAGAAATGTATTTAGAGTGGAATTATCATAATCGAATTAGAATATATGATGAAAATCAAAATCTAAAGTTCGATTGTCAACCAATTTGGCGATCCATAGATTTCGCTACTACTACTTATCCAGATGTAAGAACTAATACAATCATGTACTATTCATGGAATTATGTTCGTTGTGGAACAGATTTAAAAAATAAAAAATATTTTTCTTATACAAGTATAGAATATGATTTAAAAGCTAAAAAAGATACTTTTTTTAATTTCGATGAAATAGAATCTTCAACTCCTTCAAGTTTAAAATTTTTTAAAATCTATAAAAGTGAAGATTTTAATACAAATTTTGGATATGTTTTTATAAGAGAAATAAAATTATGGCAACAATATAATATAGAATATTTAGACACTCAATATATACAATTTGATATGGATAAAATAACAAAAGAAGATATAAAAAAAAAATTTCCAGGATTATTTTTATATTTTAAAAATAATTTTAATTTAACAGCAGAAGGAAACAGTGTGATAAAAGAAGAATTATCTGAAACAATATCAATAATAACAAGAAGCCCTGATTATGTTGGTTATAATATAGTATATTCTCCTTTGAAATTAGACCAAGTGTGCTATTTTGGCCATGTATATGATGCTGTGTCAGATAAATGTTTATGTCCAGATGGATTTGATGAAATAGGAGAAAATTGTGAACCATCAGGATATGAATTAGATGCATTATGTGAAACATATAGTAATATATATAAGCAATGCTTGCAATGTAAAGAAAATAACCAATATTTAAATAGATGGCCAGATGAATTTGGAGAAGAATGTTATTCTGAATGTCCTCCAACATTATATGAAGATCCATTAATTAACCAATGTAGAAGATGTCATGAAACTTGTTATGAATGTACTAATGAATTTTATAATAATTGTACATCATGCACTGGAACTTTATATTTTAATTTTAAAGAAAATACATGCATACCAAATTGTCAAGCAGCGGAATTAACAAGGAGTTTAACTAAACCAAATATATGTGTAGTATTTGATGCAGATGCAAGACTTGTTAACGTAGATGAATTAATCCCTATAGATATAAATACTTTTGATTATATTGAGGCTGAAGTAATTCTCCCAACAAGTCCTGAATATGAAACATTATGGCTATTTGACGCCAATAAAACAAATTATATAAATAGAGAATTGGGCTTTACTGATGATATTCCTTTAGACTCAGAGCCTTTTACTGGAGATAAAACAAAAATAAATACTCCACTTAATCATGAATTTTTTAAAACTGAACATATATATGTATTTGGACTAAAAATATATGCTGAAAATAAAGGATTAGAAGTAGCTGTCTATGTTTGGTGGGAACTAACAATGAACTCTCCTCCATATGGGGGAAAACTTACTGTAATGCCTTATTTAGGACTATATAATACTACTACTTTTATTTTAAGATGTGTTGATTTTGAAGATGAAAATACTCCTACTGAAGATTTGCAATATGATTTTTATTATAAAGAAGTGAATACTAATTTCGAAATAAAATTAACTGAGGATTTTTCACTTAATAATGAAGTATATAGTAATTTTACAGTAAGATTTTATCAGTTAGAATATTCAAATATAACATTATATTGCAAGGTAAGAGATAAATGGGGTGCAGTTACAGAAACTTCAAATATGATAACCATAGTAAATAAAAAAAATTCTCCATTATACATATTAAAACAATTAGTGGCAAGTTTTCATTTAGTAGATGATGCTTTAACTGATATACAATTATTAGCAAGGGCAGAAGTTTTAATGAGTTTAGGAATAAACCCATATACTGATAGATATCCAAGTTCTTATTTTACTACATATGAAGGCTCTTTAACAGGAGAAAAAGTTTTAAATTTAGAACCACAATGTGTTAATGGATATTGTAATGATAATGGTGATTGCGAGGTAATTGATGTTGCCTTAACTTGTAAGTGCACTACTTCATATATTGGCAAACAATGTTTTTTAGATAAAAATGGATATGCAGATTTAGCTGCATATTATATAAAATTGTTTTTAAGATTAAAAGAAAGAATTATAAGTGAGCCTATTAATGATATTATATTTACTGCATTTTATAGATTATTTTTTGCTGCACAAAATTTTTACCAAAATGATACTTTTTTCCAAACTGATTTACTCTATTTAAAAAATCATTTATTAAATAATGAATTGTTTTATATTACTGAAACTATAGATAGATTAAATAAAATATTAGATATAGATGAATTTTATTTTAATTATTTTTATGTAAAAGAAACTCAAACAAAATTAACAAAAAAGATAAATGAAGGTTATGCATTTAGAAATAAAACATTAACACTAGAAGAAACTTCCAAATATCAAATTATAATGAATAAATTTTTTGAAATGATAGATGAATCTACAGTCTTTTTAATTAAAAATTATGGCTCTGATTATGACTATTCATGTGCCCATTTTATTTATCATTTAAAAAAAATAGATCAAACTTTTAATGATAGGGAATATTTCGAATCATTAAAAACTGTTTTAATTACATATAAACCAACTATTTTATTTATGGATTGTCTTAAACGTAAATATTCATCTTTTAATTTTTATTTAAATTATATTGAATATTTGGTAAATCCAATGAGTTATGATTCAGATTTTTATCCAAATGTTACATCACCTTTAGTTTCAATAAAAATATATGATCAAGACGGAAATGAAATAAAAATAAATAATTGCAATACACCAATAAAAATAAATATGCCTTTTAATTCATATGATTGGATTAGTTATATTAATAGACAAAAATGGCTATTTCTGCCGGAAAATTATAAATTAGAAGATGATCCAATATTTAGGGATCCAATTTTAATTTGGGAAAATGGTTCTGTTTCAGATGATACTGTAGAACAAAGAATTGCTAAATATTATAGGTATTATAATATAGTCGGATTAGTTTATACTCCGAATAGTATGTCTCTATATGAATATACTTCATTTTTATTTAAAAATATTTCTGATAATTTTTTTTTGCTATTTGAGACTAATCATTTAAGTTTATTTTCTTCAATGCTCATTCCTAATATTATGAATTTTGTAGTTGATGGAAGATTTTTTTATATAACAAGATATATGGTTTTAGTTTATTATCCTAATCAAATTAGTAATCCAGTATTTTATATTATAGTTGCTTTATTTTTAATTTTTATTATTATTTGCCTTGTTTATAGATCTAAAGATTATAATTACTTTGATAGTTTAGATGATTTAGTATTCCTAAAAAAAGAAATTATTAAAGCAAAATTTGATTATAATCAGTATGACCCAGGTCTCAATGATGAAAATATAATTAAAAGAATTCCTCAAATTGATCCTAATTTAAAAAAAAAACATAAAAAGCAAATAGCAACAATGTTTGACGATGTTGATGTAGATGGAATCGAAGAAATTGATGAAGATTCTAAAGAAAATGAAAATGATGATTATATAAGTAATATAATGAAAAACGATAAAAATAATCTTCAAACAAATAGCAATGAATTTGCAACTACTGGAAGACAATTTGTTAAAAGATATGAAAAGAATAATAATGAAGAAGATAAAAATGATGATTATGAAAGAGAAAAAGCTACTGAAATAAAATCTAATAAAAGAAGTAAACAAAAAAGGATGACAAATAGAAATAAAAAAAATAAAAATCCTCCAAAAAGAAGACCAAAAATTGAAGATGAAGATGAAGATGATGATGATGATGGAGATTTTGAATATACTCAGAAAAAGAAGCCTAAAAATAAAAAGGAAAAATTTGATGAATTAAATAATAGAGCAAAGACAGAAAGAGATATAAAAAAAAAAAATAAAAATAATGGTTATGGAAATGAAAATGATGAAGAAGATTTTGATGAAGAGAAAATAGAAAAAAATATGACTTCAGAAAAAAGTACAATAAGGAATAATAATCGTTATTCTAAACAAAATTATGATTTGCAATCTTTAAATTCGAAATTAGGTTTAGGTTTTGATTTCACCAAATATAGTAAATTTGGTAAAGTTTCAAAAAATAGTAAATTAAGTAGTCAATCAAAAAAGAGTTATTATTTAGATAAAGATAAAACAAAAGTAAATTATGTTTCACTTCAAAAATTCCATGATCACTCAAAAAAAATAAATATAGATGAAGATATTACAAACAAAGAAAAAGAAAAATTAAATAATCTTGAAGAATATACAAGATTAGATGTCACACCATATCAATTTTTTACATATAATCTTCGCACAAGACATATTTTAGTTGCACCTTTTTTGAATTTAACTCTTTTTAATAATAGGTGGAAAAAATTGTTAGTATTATTAACCCAATTTTATATTCAACAATTAATTATTTCTATAATATTAACTGCTAAAGAAACAATTATAATATCAAATATAACTGGTTTGATTATAACTAGTTTAATTGCTGGATTTGCTTCAAATATAATTGTATTATGTTTTGTTTTTTTGTTTTGTACTGATTCTTATGAAAGAATGAAATTATATAGATTAGTCATGATGGGGCATGATTTATATATTTTTAAAGTTTGGACCAAATTAAAAAAAAATATGAATATAAAAATAATTTTTGGTATTATAATTGCAGTTATTTTTGGATTATTTAACTTTTATATTAGTTTAATTTTTACTGCAGTTTGGAAAATTCAAAGAATTCCTTGGATTATTTGCTTTATTTTAACCCTTTTTATGGATTTAGTAATTGGAGAAATTGGCATTGAAATTTTATGTACAATTTTATTTTTTTATAGAACAAAATTCAATTTCTTAAGAAATTTAGGAAATACTTTGAATAATATAAGAAGATATAGAACCATGTGGCCATAGTATAATTATAAATAATTTTGTTTATTAATATAAAAATTTAAATATATTATCATTTATTAATAAATAAAAACAATTGATGGGGATTGGGGATTGGGGATTGGGGATTGGGGATTGGGGATTGGGGATT
>JAJMZT010000078.1:0-12780 GCA_023807265.1 Metadinium minorum
CCCAATCCCCAATCCCCAATCCCCAATCCCCAATCCCCAATCCCCATTAGTTTTTTTATTTATCTTTAAATATTAGAATAAAATTAAACAAATATTTAATGGCATTTTTCAATAAAAAAATAAAAATAAAATAAAAATAAAAAAATGATGTTAACAAAAATTAAAACATTTACTTTCCAATTATATTTTTTATTATTAATTCCTAAATTAATATCAGAAATAAAAGTATATCCAGAACATCATGTTCCTACAGATTCCCCGTATTCATCTTCATCATTTTATTTACCTTCAGGAGTTAAACAGAGACAAATTTATAAGCTAGGTTATTTTTCAGGAGGTACTGCTTTAATTCAAAGTTATAAATATGGCTTTAAATATAAGCCAGATTCTTTTTGCCAATCTCTAGGTGGAGCTGATAAAATAAGTAGTTCTTCAGATAATCAGTTTTTTCATTCAACTAATTTTAATAGTAAAGAAAATACAAGAGAGAACAATTTTTCAGAAGAATTAGATTTATTAGAGCATTATTGTAGTGATAAAGCATTAGTTATTAAAACTCCTTTTCCAACTTTGCATAATACAGGATATATTTTAAGATATAAATTATTAATGACAAATGATGCATCAACAAATCCAGATATAGATTTTTTTTTAAGAATTATTAAAAATGATAATACTTTTAATGATAATTTTTTATGTAAATTTAATATGGAAGCAAAAAAAGCAGATTGGTTTAGAATGTCAATACAATCAACATTAACAAAAACCAACCAAATAACAATGATATTTTCTTGTGATATTTCTGGAGATAGTAGTTCTTTTGAAGTGAATACTGATGATAAATATGAATTTATAATTGGCAATAGTGGAAATAGTTATAATGTATATCTATCTTTTTACCAAGTTATTTTAGAAGATTCAACAAATTCATATATATCAACTTATAATGATAATAGAATAATAAGAACATATAATGGATTAAGATATTGTGATCAAGACACAGATGAAAATTTATGTTTAATTGGATATGATTGTGAAGATATTGATCCTATAACAAATAAAGGAGAATGTCAATCATGTGATTGGACTTGCTTTGAATGTGCAAATTCAAATTGCGAAGAGTGCGGACCTTTGACAGATGTAGGAAAATCCCCAAGTGGTAAAACTTGTGAAATAAATAATATTGATATATCGAATTTTAAAAATTTTACTTTTGAAGTAGATTTAATAAATAATGAATTTCATGAAAGATCAACTTTTGGTTTTTGGATTTTTATTTCCGATCTATCAAAGGCAAGTACTGGCTTTTCCACTATTTATCATGTAGCTCTTAAAGATAGATATGTTCTTTCAATTATTCCAAAAAAGCTCTCCATCGGAGTTTATGTCCATGCCTACGAAGACTTATATAGAAAAATAACCACAGAAACAATTTTAGAAAGTAATTATGTTGATAGGAGCAGTGACTATGTTTTAAGCAGGACAATTCCAACAGATGAACAATTGAAATATGTTAATAGTAGAGATTTGTCAGGACAATGGTTCCATGTATCTTGCGGGTTAAGTTTGGATCATCAAAAATTTTATGTAGGAACCATGCTGAACGGAGAAGCCTCAAATCTTGAAAACGAATTAAGACACGAAAATTTATATTATGATTCTCAAAATGGGGAATATATTGAAAATGATGTTTATTATAGACATATAATAAAAGAGGATGATAAATTATATGTAGAATTCAGAAATTTTGGCAACGCAGGGTCAAAAATTTTTATAAAATATTTTGTATTATTTCAAGAATATATTCCACCTTCATTTCGATTTATGTATTATGACTATTATGATGAAAGTAGAGGAAATGTTAATTCACAAATATTATTTCAAGCATCATTTAGACTTTTAGAAATAAATAATTTAGGTGAAATAAAATATAAAATGAAAGTCAAAAATTATAATTTTGTAGAAGAAGACTTTAACATAAAGAATGTAACTAATAAAGAAATTGATTTCTCTCTCCCAATAAATTATTATTTATTCGTTTTACCACCAACAAATAAAGTCTATAAATATATTAATTGTGACCCAGATCCAGGAAAAAAGATAAATCTAATTGTAAATAGTCCACAAAAGATAAATTGGGAAGATGATAAACCATTATTTTGCACAAGTTATCTATTCACAAAAGATGATCAATGCTATGAATCTTTACCATGTGATGTTACTAGTATGAATAGAAAATATATTATTTATCCAGGAGTCGATGACAATCAAGGCTATTGTGATTATTCTTGCTCTGATTCAATGAAATGTGTTTCTAATTATTTATCAGGTGATATATCTTATCCATTTATAACTGGCAGTTCAGGTTTTTGTAAAACTAAACCCAATGATTTTGATACTAATAATGTATATAATTTATTTTATTCTTGTGAAAATAAAGAAACTAAATATTATTTGCAATATAGCTCATTTTATAATCCTTCAGAAATTGGAATTTATGTCGAACCCTTAAGTTCATATATAATCGAAATATGGTATTATCCAGACTTTTTTTTAAGCGACAATAGTAGAAAAGGAAAATTTTATTTTGCCCAAACTCAAAAAAATTTTGTATTTTATTCAAATGTTGTTCATGCCTATTTTCTTCATTCAGAATATAGAACATTAAAAGTGGAAGATGATTATTCAACTCATACAACTCCTCATTTTCATCCATATGAATGGAATAAATTAGTTTTTTATGGATTAACAAAAGATGGTAAACATTATAAATATTTTATAATAAATAATTTGATATATGAGCCTATTGAATTTAAGCATATTTACAATCCTGATATTCAATTAAGCTCAATTTTATTTTTTCCACATAAATTACTTGATTATTATAAAGAATATAAGTGGGCTTCCGGATATTATAGAGGATTACGAATATGGGATGGAGATAAGACAAGTCCTCCATTAACAATTTTGTATGAAAATATTTATGGTTCATACGAAAAAAAAGTCAGTTCATTAATATCATATTATCCAATGACAAATGAATATATAAGTGATAATCATATAGCTGAAGTTAACAGAGTTAATACAAGAAGTGACAATCCAACTTCTGGCCAAGCCAGATTAAGAAGATATAATTTTTCTTCAAAATTTGATTTTATTAGAAGCCAATATCCTTCTCTTGGATATTATCTTTTAGCAGATGCAACTCAACCAAAAGCATCACAATGTGCTACAGGGTGCCTTAGATGTTGGAATGCAGGAAGTAATTGTTATGAATGTGTTAAAGGATATACTTTAACTTTAGAAAGAGCTTGTATTCAAGTTTCAAAATTTTATTTTTTATCTCCTTGCATAGATAAGGCGCAAAATTGTAGAGCTCAATTAACCGTTCCCGAACAAGTTTATAAAGACGGTGAAACAAAAACAATAACTGTTACATTTTGGATTAAACCTTTAGGATTTGATTCCTCTGGTTCAACTAAAATACTTCAATATAGTAATGATGATGTTTTAGAATATATAGATATTAGTGGAGTTGATGGAGGATTATTATTAAAAAATCAGGAAAATATTATTGCTAATAGTAAAAATTTTAGAGAAAAGATAGGATATTGGTCATTCATTTCTTTATCTTATTATAACAAGCAATTAAAAGCAACAGAAGGTAATAAGGAATATTTTCCATCAATGATAAATTTTGAAGTAGATGAAGAAAATCTTCCTATTAGAAACCAAAATATAATAATAAAATTTAATGCTTTGGAAATTTTTGGAAATTTTATGGGCTTATTATTTAACATTAAATTTTATCATGAATATTTAATCGGCGCTTTTGGCTTTGAAACAAATTATGGCAATTTAATAGCCCCTTTTTCAATTCCACTTCCAATTAAATCTTATTTGGTTCCTGGAACTACTTCTTCTAATTGTTTTGATTCTAGGGATTTTACTAATAATAATGGAGATAATTTTAGCTGTGTAGGAGAAAAAGATGTATTATTTGAAACTTTTGCTACATCTTATAATAATTATATAACAGTAGATGGTGGTATTGGACATTCATATGAATGTGAATTTAAAAATGATTATGAAAATTCTGTATCTAATTGCTTAAATGCATGTAAAGGAGTAGATAAATTTTCTTGCTCTTGTTTGAATAGGAATTATAATTCACAATTGATAGTAAAAGGAAAACCGGAAGAAAAAGTAACTATTAATGATTTTATCATATATTGTAGGTCATTAGATTATATCAATTTTTCAAAAGCAAAAAAAATAACAATTAATCATGTTAGAACTGCAAAAGAAACTAAAAAATTTACTTTACAATTTTGGATTTATTTTTATAGCTATATTCCAGGAATTTTCGGAGGTTCAACAGTTAATTGGAAAGGACATAATATAATAACAATTTTTAAAAAAACTAATGGAAAATATTATACCAAATGTCAAACTTATACTTTGAATAACGCTAACGTTGAAGAAACTTTATATTCAGAAGATTTTGAATTAAATATTGATAAATGGAACTTTATATCTTGTTCTGTAAATTATGAAGAAGCAAAATTTTATTTAAATACAAATAATGATTTAAATGCTAATGATAATACTCCCATTAATGGGCCTAGATTACAACAATATACCATAGAAGAATCGGCTCCCCCAAATTTTTTAGTTAATAATGATTGGACAAGTTTAGAAATAACTGATGATACAGATGCTTTTGAAGAGTGGGGATATTTATATTATAGGCAAATTCATTTATGGAAATATGCTTTTTTTAATGCAGAATATTTATCTAGAGTTGATATATTGACTCCGTCTAAATTCCCATTTTTATTAAATAGTTGGGAGACATATTTTAAAGGATATAAAGATGGTAATTTTAATCAAAATTTTGTTGTAAAGGATATTTGTGGCTTAGCAAATGATTTTAATGTTACTTATACTGGCCCACTTGGATTTAATTATATACCTGAAGAAAAAATACTAGATATTCCTTTATGTTCAGAAAATGGAGAATATTATGATTTATATAATCATACATGCTTACCATTTGCAGATTTAGGTCTAATTGATGATTTTGAATTTAGAGATGTTCCTTATAGTTATAGTGGGAGTTATTCAATGGCATTTTGGATATTTTTTGAAGATACATCAACAATTACTACAGGATTACATATAAAATGGGAAAGGCATTTACAAATAACAGTAATTAAATATGGTCAACTACAAGGATATTGCTTTCCTCAAGGATATTACTCAGATGATATAAGTAATTCCCAGTTTACAGAGAAATTAAATAAAGTACCAAATTATATTTATACTGATTTATTAAGTGATGGTCAAAGTGAAAGTGGAGTTTGGATATGGGTTTTATGCTCTATTTCAAATTATGATGAATCATATTTCATTAAAGGTAATGGGGATAAAAAAACAGGAACAATTGTTAGAGAAGAATTGCATTATAGTGATTTGACCACAATTGGCCAACCAGTTAGAAATATATATCCTTATCATTATTTTATGAGTGAAGTAGAAGATGACATTCCACAGACTTCTAAATTATATTTAGAAGGCTTAGCCAATGATAATAGAATTTATATAAGAGATTTATTTTTATTTAAGGATTATATTCCAGATTGGTATGCTGATGCATTTAAAAATATAGATTTATCCAAACTTACTCCAGAATGGATGCTTCCATCGATGGTATTTGTATGTAATTTTGCTGATTTTAATTTAGATAAAATGGCTTTAACTTATTATGTAATAAATCAAAAATATGCAGGAAATAAATCCGAATTTACTAAAACAAAAAAAATTGTCAAATTATATCGTTCATCAAAGGTTTCATCCTCTAAAACTTTTGAACTATGCTCAAATTTTGCTTTTATTAAAATAATTGACCCTATTTCAGGTAATAATTGCAAAACAAGTGCTGGTGATACTAAACCTCAAAATGACTTTTATTATTGTAATGACAACAAAGTTCCTTTTGTTTGCAGAAATCCTAAATATATTAATAATAATAATGGTCAAATAGTATGTAAAAATAATTGTGATGGAGGATTAATAAGGGTACCTGGAACTCCCTCCTATTCAGGGATATGCTCAATTTTTCCTTCAACTAATGCAATTAAAAATAATATTGCTTCTTTAATTGATTATTCTGGCCAAAAGGTGTTGACATGTCCTGACCAATATATACAAATAGGGTATAAATGTTATGAAAAAGAATTGGATGAAAAAAGTGCATTTTTCTTTTCAAGGTGCTATAATCAGCCTAACTTTTATGGAATAATTAGTTCTAAAATCCAAGAAAAATTGCCAAATGGATATTTTTATGAATTTTGGTTTAAATTAGATAAAGTACAAATTTTACAACATTGTGAAACAACAGCAAGTGAAGAATATATATTATTTTCTACTCCTCATTCAATTTCTTTAGACTTAAAAGAAAATAAATATTATTATAAAATCATAGATTCGATATATTCAAGGCCTTTAGATGGAATAAATGATTTTGAATGGAATAAAATAGTAATAAAAACAACATTAGGCTCAAAATTAGGTCAAAATGTTTATGTATATATTAATTTTGATATAGATAATATTAAAGCAACGGTTAATAATATACCTTCATCAATAAAAATGCAATTACAATATATAAGTTTTTGCTCCAAAAAAGATGATGGATACTGCACTCCAGCCGGTGAAATGGATATAACTTGGGGGTCAGCTTATTATAGAAATATAAGAGTATGGGAATTATTTGGTTCATCAATTTATTCCATTCAAGATTTTAATATAGAATTATATACAGAATGGCCTTTAAGTCTAAAATTATTTTACCCTTTAATTATATCACAAATGAATTATAATAAATTAAATGAAATAGTAGGAATAGATGATGGTGATTCAGATAGTATAACCATTACACATGAAGAATCTGATGATTTTAATTCTTTAGATGCTTATGGATTTCATAATTATGCCACAAATTTTGACTGGGGTGTAGAATTAGAAATGAATAAAGGACGTTTTATTTCTTCTATGAATGGAGTATATATAACTTCACAAGCTTGTAGTGAAAATTGTGAAAGATGCTATACAAATGTTAATACAAATTGCTATAAATGCAGGCCAGGTTACGTCTTAAAAGGAATGACTTGTGTTTTTGCTGAACAACATACTTTTTTAAAAATTCCATTAAATCCAAAAAGCCCTATAGAATTTAAAATTGAAAATGTACCAGGCTATTCAGTTAATATTGAAGATTATCCAGGTATTACAATTCATTTTTATATGAAATTTGAAGGAGTCCTTCAAGAGCTAACAACAGATTTTCCCTATATTATAAAGTTTAGGCCAAACACATATATATCTTATAATACTTTAACATCATATTTAGAATTTTATATTGAAGGTGAACCTGCCTTTAGGTATACTACATTTTATGATATATTAGGTGTTTGGATTCCTTATTCTATTGCAATATATGTTGGCGAAGATATAATACCAGAAAGATATCCACATATGTTTACTTTTAGTATTAACAAAAATGATATTCCGTTTATAAATAATTATATGTTACCAGAAACATTAAATAGAATAAATAGTTTAATATTAGGAGATGAAGTAATAGCTTTATTTGCTGATTTAAGAATATATAATACATTTATACAAGGATCTTTTGGAAATGCAATTTCTTTTGCAAAAGATGAGGGATTAATCCTGCATTATTCTTTAACTGGAATTAGTGATGATGATTGTCTTAAATCAGTTCAGATATTAAATAGTGTTACTCCAATATGTGTGACAGATTATATTGATTATATATCTAAATCTTGTGGAGAGGAATTAACAAAATATTTTGATTTAAGTATACCAGGTGACGAGCCTTGCGCATCATGTGATGATTATTGTAAAACAAAATGTTTTAATCCTCAAAATACCCAATGCAGTTGTGATATGACTCATGGATTATATTGGCTTAGAAGAGATAAAAGAACAAGAGTTACATATTGTGAATATTTGCCTTTTACTGATTATTCTATTTTAAAAGATGTTTCTTTTGATGTACCTATAAGTAAAAATTTTGAATCAACAATTGAATTTTGGCTTTTTGTTTATTCTTATAACGTCGAGACATCCCAATTTACTAAAATATCATTAGAATGGAATTTGCATAATAAAATAGAAATAGTAAATATAGCAAATACTTTAACAGCAAATTGCTATGCTTTTTTTGATAAAGATGATATTAACAAATATACTGAATTTGTTTCTTTGCCAATCGATGCATATTCTTGGTTATATATGAGATGCGGAACAGATTATATAAGTCAAACAAAAAAATATTTTTTAAATAATCTAGAAGAAGAATTACTTACAACAGTTTATCCAGAAAGAGAAAATATAGATGTAACAACATTTCAAATAAAAGTCGATACTCCTAATTCATATGGATTTGTTTTTTTAAGAGATATAAAATTATGGCAACAATATAATTTTAAATATATTAATACTCAATATATAAATTTAATCGATGATGTTGGATTATATGATGTTAATATAAAGAAATCAACAGGAATATATCCAGGTTTAATTTCATATATAAAAGGTGATTTTGAGCAAAGTAATTATTTAGAAGTAATGACTTATGATTATCAATATAAATTAGAAAATTTAATAGGGAAAGATGAGGATACATATCAAAGAACATATAGATTTAAAAGGTATATGGATCCTAATGATGGCTTTTTAGGATATAATATTGTTGATCCTGATAATAAGGGATATTATGGAGATTTATTGATATGTAATGAAGGCTATGTATATAGTGCTGAAAATCAAGTTTGTCTTGAAGTTACTTTGACAAAATGTAGGTATCCCGGAGATACAAGTGATAATTGTATAAGTTGCCCTGATGAAAATCCTTATATATATCCTCCAAATGGAACTTGTGTGAAAGATTGTGGCCCTAGATTTTATCCAAGAGATGATATGTTTCAATGTCGTGATTGCCATTATACTTGTTATACTTGTTTTGGTTATGCATATAATAATTGTTCATCTTGTATTGATGATAGATATTTAGTTGAAAAAAAACATGAATGTGTTTTAAATTGTCTAGAGCATGGCTTAGTTGCTTCTAAATTTATTCCAAATTTATGCGTTGAATTTGATGTAAATGCTACTCTAATAAATTATCAAAAAGAAGACAAAATTGATATAAATACATTTGATTATTTAATAGTTGAAATTGAAAACATTACTGCTAAAACATATTTCACAAAATGGGTTTTTGATCCAATAAAAACAAGAAATGCAAATCCAGGTAGGACTTTAAAGTTTGAAGATGATGAAGTACCTTATGAGCCAAATACTGATGATAATTTAAAAAGTCTAAATGTTACTTTGAATCATGACTTTTTTGAATTAAAAACGAATTATATTTTTACATTAGAAATAACATCTTATAATATTTTAGATGAATCAATAAAAGCAGTAAGATATATCGACTTTCCATTACAAACAAATTCCTATCCCGAAAATGGAGGCTTAGAAATAATTCCAACAACAGGTCTTCATAATACCACAGTTTTTTTAATGAGATGCCAAAATTGGACAGATGATACAATTAAAAATGAATCTGAATTAACATATTATTTTTATGCACAAGAAGAGTCATCTTCTAAAATAATAGTATTACAAGATTGGAGTACAAATAACGAAATAATATCAAGTTTTGTTTTAGAAAACCTTGAATTAGAAAGTAATGATATATCTATTTATTGTATAGTAAGAGATAATTTTTTAGCTGAAACTGAACCTTTTGAAAGAAAAATAAAATTGACAACAAATTTAAATAATGGAATATATAAATTAGAAAAAGCTTTAGAGGAATATTATATACCAGATAGGCAATTAACTAAAGTTGAATTATATCACTTATCTGAAGTATTAAAATCTTTAGGTATTGATTATTATAAATCATTAAGGCCATCTCGTTATCAAACTATTTATAAACCTTCTATTGATAAAGATAAGGTTGTTGAAATTTCTCCAGAATGTGTTGAAAATGAATGCAATAATAGAGGTGAATGCGTTATTAATATTGATGAATTTTTAATGTGCCAATGTGAAGAAGGATTTGTGGGTACAAATTGCCATATAGTCAAAGAACCTGGAGAAGATTTACTTAATCGATATAAAGAATTATTTTCTAAATTATTAGGAACAATGCAATCTGAAATTTCTTATAATGAATTTAAAGTAATGCATAATTTATTTAATGCTGCACAATTTTTTGCAGAAGATCCCTCATTTTTTAGTGTTCAAATGGAAACTTATATTGATATGGCATTAAATGTTTATCCTAATTCAATAGATAATAATACATATGAATATATTGATTTATTGGAATATTATTATTCATATGAATTGTATAGATTAAATACTAAACGTCTAAAAAAAATGCAGAATACTGGAATGTTTTATAGAGATTTACCAATAAATAATGAAGATAAGCCTGAATTCAAACAAGCTTTTGAATATATTCATAATCAATTAATTTCTATAATTCATTATAAATGTAATTTGCATATTAATACCCAAATTAGTTATACTTATTCTTCAAAAAATTTTTATATAACAATTAAATCAGTAAATCCTACTTTTGATGAAAATGAATTTTTTGAAGAAAGAAAAAATGATTATAGAACTTTTCCTAGATTTATGTCTTGTTTAAATTATATTGAAAATAATAGATTAAATAATCCTTATTTTCAAACATTTATGATTTATATAGAATATTTAAATTTTCCATTTGGTTATGATGATAAAATATATGAAAATAATACCAGTCCTTTAATTGAATTAAGATTTCTAGATGCAACAACAGGTAAAATTTTTGATTTAACAGATTGCACAGGGCCTTACTATATAAATATAGATATGCCTTTTACAAGTCATAGATGGCTATATCAAATTAATAAGCAAAGACATTTATATGATCCAAGAAATTATAAATCTCCTAGTGATCCTATTTTTAGTGACCCTATTTATATTAATGAAAGTGGTTATGTTAGTGATGACACTGTTGAAGAAAGAATAAAAAGATATCATCGTGAATATAATTTTTCTTGTAGATATTACGATATAGAAAGTTTTAAATTTGTTGATCAAGGAGTAATTTTTACTAATTATACAAGTGATACTAATTTTATAGAATTTAATACAAGCCATTTATCAAGATTTACAACCTTTTTTGTATTAAATAATGCTACTTATAAAATAAATGGAAGATTTTTTTATGTTCCAAGAACTGAATTGTTGAAATGGAAAGGAAATTATAGTGGTAATTTTGGATTAATAGTTTTTATAATAATAATTTCTGTTTATGTTGTTTTTAGTTTAGTTTTAGGATGTTATGATAATGTTTATTTTGTAAAAGAAACTCTATTAGAATCTTTAAAACAAGAGATTATAAAATTTTTTTTACCCTACAAAAATAAAAAAGAGAAAGAAAAGCAATCAGCAAGAATAATACCAATTAATTTAGACCCAGCTTTAATACAAGATGAATTTAGATTAAAAAAAAATAATAGATATGAAAATGAATCTCAATTAGAAACTGAAAAACCAAAAGAAAAGGAAAAGGAAAAGAAAGGTCCTACTCTTTCTAGAAGTTTAAAGACTACATTAGCCTCAACTGAAAAAATACCTAAACCAATTCTAAAAAATAAATCAAAAGAATTTTTATCTAGACAAAAAAAAGGAGATGATGAAATAAAAAAAGAAAATAAAGAAACTACTAATGATAACACAGAATTTAATTTTGATTTAGAAATACAAAATTTTTATAAAGCTAATATTGGTAAAGAAGAAATTTCTGAATTAAATCCTAATAGACTACCTGATAATTTTGAAGATAAAAATATTGAATATAAAAGAAGATTAAATGCTTATGCTAATTTAAATGTTTCATTTTGTCAATTTTTTATAAAAAATTTATTACAAAGAAATATTCTTCTTACACCATTTATTAATATTAGTATATTTGCACCAAGATGGAAAAAATTAATTGCTTTTACAACTGAATTGGCCATTGAATTATTAATGCTAGCAGTCTTTTTAACCAATGATGAAAATGCTACCGAAAATAATATAACTTTATTAATTGAGTATTCTGCATTTACCGTATTAATTACTGATACTTTCATGCATTTTTTTACAATATTTTTCCAAGTTTCACTTAGACAAAAAAGAAGATTATTAAAATTAGTTCTTATGTATGGACAATTAATAGTTTTAAAAGAATATGAAGATATGCAATGTATAAATGGCTTCATTACTGGAATAGGATTATTAATTAGTTTAGCAATATGGTCTTTTTCTTTTTATATGAGTTTTACATTTTATTCAGTTTGGAAAGTCCAAAATAAAGCTTTTATTTATTCATTTTTTATAACTGTAGGAATTGATTTTTTAGCTCTTGAATTTATATATGAATTATTTTTGGCGATTATTTATATGCAAAGAAAATCATCTGTTTTACTTAGGAGAGTAGGAGAATTACTTAATAGAATTAGAAATCATAGATGTATGAATTAAAGATATTATAATTATAAATTATTAATATTTTAGATTATAATAAATTATTCATTTGTTTATATTGTATAATTTTCATTATTTATTAATTTATTAATAAAAATGATTAAGTAATTAAATGGGGATTGGGGATTGGGGATTGGGGATTGGGGATTGGGGATT
>JAJMZT010000079.1:0-12773 GCA_023807265.1 Metadinium minorum
ATCCCCAATCCCCAATTGCATAATACAATTGTTGATGAATAATTAAAATTTAAAAAAAATAAAATATTTAAATAAAATAATTCTTAATTAATAAATTAATTGCTCTTAATAATAATACATGAAACAATTCTTTTAAAGAAAATAAATATTTATAATTATTGTCTAAAGGATGAATATATTTGTTGATATAATAATTTTTATTTGGAACTAATTTTTCATTAAATAAAAAAAGATTTTTTAAATAATTATAATCTCCAATAAATAAATCTGAAAGATTAAATTTCTTCCATCGATAATTATCACTTTTTTTTCCTTTTTTAATATTTTCTATCTCTTCTTCAACAGATTTTTTTGAGACTAATTCTTGACATAATTTATTAATTATTATTTTCAGATTACTCATTAGTACTGCTATTGAAATAGGAGGAAACAATTTAAATAATTGAGCTTCTTGAGAATCATTGTCTTCGTTAAATAATAATGATTTATCTTTTTTTTTTTCATATATATCAACTAAGGAATAGTATTCTTGATATTTATCTGCCATTTAAAATTATTATTTTTTATCATTAAGTCATTTAATAATTTTTTTTAATATTAATTAATATAACAATTTATAATAATAATAATATTATTATTATTAAATTATTCATAAAAATTATCCCAAAAATAAAAAATAAATTTAATAATACTATTTTTCCATGTTGGAAAAAAAATGTTTGCCAAATATGAGTTTACAGCTAATAAATATAGAGCAAAATGAATATTTTATATTTAATAGGGAAAAATTTAGTAATATTATTGGCTGCTTTACATTAGGTATAGCTAGTTGTAGTTGCTTAATCATTTCTATAAATAAAGACGACCTATTTCTTTTTACTCATATTGATGAATCTTCTCAAATTGAAGATATAATTATAAATCATTTTATTCCTAATGTTCCGATTGAAACATTAAAAACTATAACTTTTTTTTATACCAAAGGAATTAATTCCCTTAAAAATCTGGAAAAAGAAAAAAAAATAAATAATATTAAACTTATAATTGAAAACAAATTTTCTGTAAAAATTAATACGAAAATTAAAGAACATGGTTCTGATGTGAGTTGTGCCAAATTTGTAAGTTATTTTGGGAATTCTGATTCTTTTATTGAATTTCTAAAAAATTTTAAAATTAAATCAATGATGAATATTCTGAAAAGAGCTACAATTTTGAAAAATTTTATAGAATCAAATAAAAAAGAATTTATAGATAGTATTGATTTAGAAATAAAACTTATTTTATATTGTGATTTAAAATCAATTGATGCCCTTTGTCATAAGTATGGCATAATTTTTGAATATAATTAGTAATATTTTTTTGTTAAATTAATTAATTTTACATTATAATAAATTTATTTTATTTGGACAAAAATATATTTTAGATTAATTTTAAAAAATGGGGATTGGGGTTTTGTTTTGAACTTTTAAGTAGATAAAAAATTTGAATTAAAAAATCTATGGGATACTTCAAGAAAAAGGGTGAAATAAAGATAATTTAGATATTGGATAATGCTGATAATCCAGAAGAACAAAATAATTATGAGTATATTATTTTGCCAGATGAAGAAAATAATGATGAAAATTTAAAAATCAATAAACAAATAAATAAAACTAGACTAAATAACATAAATAATGATGGTTATCCGGAAAATCCAAACAATATTATTTTACCAGATGAAAATAACAATGACAATAATGTAAAAACGTTTAAAAAATTAAGGAAAATTGGAAAGAATGATGGTAATCAAGAAGAAGCAAATAATGAAGATTATATTATTTTACCAACTGAAGATGATGATAAAGGAAATTTAAAAAAATATAAACAAATTAGGGAAACAAAACTAAATATATTAAATGATGATAATCGTTTAAAAAATCAAAATAATGTTGAGCCAAATGATAATAATGAATATAATACAAAAAAAATTGTGAATATTAGACCTAATAAATTAAATAATAATAATAATTTAAAAGAACAAAATAATTTCGAATATACTAATGAACCAAATAAATATAATAATGAAGATAATGAAAAAATGCTTAAACAAAAAAGGAAGACAATACATAATAAAACTAATAATGAAACTGATTATTTATCTGATTCAAATATAGATAGTAATAAATTACCAAATGATAAAAATAATAAAGATAATGTGAAAAATATTAAACAAATGAGGAAAACAAAGCGTAATAGACTTAATAGTGCTCATAGTAATTTACGAGGACCAAATAATTATGAATATATTATTATGCCAAATGAAGATAATAATGATTATAATTCAAAAAATATTATAAAAGTAAAGAAAACTAAGCCTAATAAAATAAGTAATGATAATAATAATCTAAAAGAGCAAAATAAGTTTGAGTATATTATATTACCAAATAAAAATAATAATAAAGATAATACAAAAAAAATAATACAAATTAGGAATGCTAGACCAAATAAATTAAATAATGATAGCATAAAATTACCTGATACTAACAATATTTATAATAATACAATGCCAAAAAAAGGAAATAATGATGAAAATTTAAATAATACAAAACAAATTTCGAAGACTAGACCAAATAAAATAAATAATGATGATGATGAAATAAAAGATCAAATTAATTCAGAATATATTATTTTACCAAAAAAATATAATAATTATGATAATGATAAAACTAGACAAAATAAAAAAAATAATGATGATGATAATTTACCAAACTCTAATATTGATTATAATAAATTACCGAATAAATATACAGATGAAAATAATTTAAAAAATAATCAATTAAATAATATTGATGATATTTATTTAAAAGATAATAAAAATATTAAAAATAAATTAAGAAATAATAGAAATTTAGGTCAAAATACATTAAAAACTAAAGAAGAAGAATTAAATGATAAAAAAGATAACTTAAATAAAATAGATGAAAATAATGATATAGATGATGATAATCTATTAAATGATGATGAAACCAAAAGAAAAATGAAATATTATAAAGATAAAGACAATAAATATGTTCAAAGCACTAAAGATATTAATGAATTAAATAAAGATAGATATAAGAATGATTTATGGGATAAAGACAATAAAGATAGGCCTAAAAATAATAAAATTGGTAAATCTCAAGAAAAAAATATAGATGAATTTAGTAATATGGGAATTAGAGCTAAAAGTAGAGATAGAGAAAAACCATTTGATTCAAATAATAAAAAAACTCGAATAAAAAGAAGCAATCGCTCAGCAGAAAGAAGACCAATAAATAAAAATCAAGCTTCGATAAATAATGAAGAACCTATGTTAATTTGTTGTAATTGCGGCAAAGAAGATAGTAATTTAAATAATTATTGTGAAAATTGTAAAGGGCCAGTTTGTCCAAATTGTAAAAATCAACATTTGATAAATAATCCAAGCCATATATATATTTTAAAAAGAAATAAAGCTTTTGATGGTTTTCCGAAAAGAAAAGATTCAAATTCAAATAATAAAAATAAAGATGATATGTTACCTAAAAAATTATTTTTAGATGTTTGCACCAAATGTAATAAACCTTTAGATAATGAATTATCATGTGTTTGTTATAATTGTGGTGGTTCACTTTGTAAAGATTGCACAAGAGAGCATAATACTAATTATCCAGAGCATGATATATATATTAAAAATGCTAATGAAAGCATAAATCCAAAATTACCTAAAGACTTAAATAATAAGCAATTAAAAAATGATATTAATAATAGTAATAATGATAGTAATGATATTAATAATGAAAATGATGTTAATAATTTAAAAGGATATGAAAATCAATATAATAATAATCCAAGAAAAAAATTAGGAGAAAGAAATGAAAAATATCAAAATTCAAAGCCATTTGAAAAAGAAAACTTTATAAAATGTATTTTATGTAAAGATAATATACCATTTAAAGATAACAATTATGTTATTCATTGCAATAAATGCCAAGGAAGTTTATGTGATAAATGTGCAAAACCTCATTTAAAAGAAGATCCTTCACATAAATTAAATAATTTAAATACTTATATTAAAAATAATGATATTATTAATATTCCAAATGATTGTATTAAGTGTGGAGACCATTTAAATAATAATGAGCCATTATTAAATTGTTTTCAATGTAAAGGAAATTTATGTAAAAAGTGTTCTTATGATCATAATAAAGAAATGCCAAATCATAAATTATCTTTAGTTAAATTAATGTCTCCTGAAGCATATGATGAAGATAATATCAAAATTGCTCCTAATTGTGGAAAATGTGGAAAAGATTTAAATAATTTAAATAGTTTTAACAATTGCAATAAATGCAAAAATCCTTTATGCCAAGAATGTGCAGATAAACATACTCAACAATACCCTAATCATAGAATGAAAATTTATAGAAATAAACAAAAATATCCTCTTCAAAATAATGATGATAATAAAAATAAAGAATTAGCCAATATTTTTGAAGATTGGAAATATCCAAAAAATAATTGCATTATATGTGATAAATTTATTCCATTGAAAAATAATGATGACATAAATTATTGCAATTCTTGCAAAGGAAATTTATGTGATAATTGTAATAATAATCATGAAAATGATTATCCGGAGCATGGAAAAAATAAAGTTAAATCAATTATAATAAAAAATCCAGAAAAAGAAAATCAAATCATTTGCAAGCAATGTCATTGCAGTTTAAAAGATAAGTTAGAAGATAATATTCAGCATTGTTCAACTTGCGGAGGGGATTTATGTGACAAGTGTGGAGATGAACATAAAGCAACAAAAATAAAACATAAATTATCTTTAATTAAATATATTTTACCAAAAGATATAATTCAAGATAATAAAGTAAAATGTGATAGATGTAGAAAAGATCTAAATAATTTAGATAATTATAAAAAATGTGATAATTGCCAAATTTCATTATGTAATGAATGTGAGGATATTCATAAGCAAAGAAATCCAAAACATATATTAAGGATTAATAAAAAAAAATTATATCCTAATAAAGAAAAACAGCCATTTAATAAACAATCTAGTGATGATGAATTATCTCAAATCCCAATAATTAATTGTGTAGAATGTGATAAAAATATTCCTATTTCAAATTCTGAAAATATCAATTACTGTTATGATTGTGATGGTAATATCTGTAATAATTGCAATAATAATCATAATAATAAATATCCATATCATGATAAAAATAAAATGAATTTTGTTGTTTTGAAACCTATTGAAGAATCCAGTGTTTTACCTTTATTAAAATGCAGTCAATGTAAAATAAATTTAAATGATAATCAGCCAATAAAAAATTGCCCTCAATGTCAAGAAAATTTTTGCAATAAATGTTCAAATAATCATACTAAAGAAATACCAACTCATAATTTATCTTTAGTTAAATATATTCTTCAAAAACCTTTTAATGAAGATACCATATGTAACAAATGCGGAACAGATTTAAATAATATAGAAGAATATAAAAAATGCGATAATTGCAAAATTCTTTTATGTAATGAATGTGGAGATATTCATAAACAAGAAAATCCAAATCATAATTTAAGAAATATTTTTAACAAAAGAACTTTAGGAAAAAGAAAAAATGATGATTCTCAAAAACCTTTATTTAATTGCATTGATTGCGATAAAAACATTCCTATAAAAAATAATAATCCTATCGATTATTGTGACAATTGTAAAGGAAGTTTATGTAATGAATGTAATATCAATCATTATAATAATAATCCAAATCATAGTATTAATCAATTAAATACTATTTTATTTAAAGAAAATAAAGATAATGATGATAAAAATTTATTGAAATGTAATGAATGCAATATTAACTTAAATAATAAATTAAATGAACCTCTTAAAAATTGTATTCAATGTGGAGGAAATTTATGTGATAAATGTGCTGATGTACATCAATTAAATTATCCAAATCATATTTTGCAATCTCAGATATATTTTGTTGATAAAAAAATACCTAGTTCAAAATATGTCAAAAATGAGAATTTAAATCCTAATACAAATATAGTCGATTCAAATGATTATAATAATGAGGATATTAATAATAAAAAAAATAATAATTATAATATTTGGATACCTAATGATAAATGTATTTCATGCTATAATGATTTATCATTACCTGATAATGGGGTTATAAGTCATTGTAATACATGTTTTGGAAATTTATGTGAACCTTGTAAAGAAAATCATTTAGATAATAATCCAGAACATAAAATCACAAATTTGAAAGTAATAACAAATATAGATAAATCTCCAATTGATAATGCTAAATGTGTTGCTTGTGGAGAAAATATTAAATATTTAAATAATTATCCAATTTATAATTGTAATAATTGTCAAGGAGAACTTTGTGATAAATGTGGTAATAAACATTATCAAATAAATCCAAATCATAAAATTATTTTGATTAAAAAGAAATATATAAATAAAGAAAACGAAATATATAAAGATAATGACAATAATTTCGATAATGGAAATGTTGATAATTATAAATGTAAAATATGTTCTAGAAATATTGATAAGAATAATATTAATTATTGTAATGAATGCAAAGATAATTTATGTGATATATGTAATAATTTACATAAAAAGAATTATCCTACTCATAATATTGTATTAAAGACAAATAGAAGTTACAATAATATTCCAAATGATGATATAAATAATACTAGCAAAATTTTTTGTATTCAATGTAAAAAAAATATATATTTAAAAAATAATTCCCCAATTAATTATTGCAATAACTGTAAAGGAAATTTATGTGATAAATGTAAAAATACACATAATAATAAATATCAAAAACATAATCAATTAAATGCTAAAATAAATTATTTAGAAAATCCTGAAGAAGAAATTAATAATTTACCTCAATTTAAATGTTTAGTTTGTAGAAAGAATATATCAGATAAAATAAATGAGCCAATATCAAATTGTTTTAGATGTAAAGGTAATTTATGTGATGAATGTAGTAGAAGTCATAATAGAGAATTTCCAAGACATAGATTAGAATATAAATTATATATTCCAAAAAATGAAGATAAAAAAGAAGATAAAAAAGAAGATAAAATAAATGATGAAGAATATAATAAAGAGCCAGAAGAAATAATATCAAAAGATAAATGTATTTTATGTAAAAAGAATATACCAATAAAAGAAAATGAATTAATTAATCATTGTAATAAATGTGATGGAAATTTATGTGATAGATGTAATAAATTACATTCAAAAAATAATCCTAATCATAAAATTACTCCGATAAAAAGAGTCATAGTTAAAAAGAAAAAAATAATTTCAAATAAACCAAATAATAAGTGTATTATATGTGAAGATAATTTAAAAGGTAATGATTTATATAATTGTCCTCAATGTAATGGAGATTTATGTGATAAATGTGGAAATGAGCATTTAAAGAAAAAGCCAAATCATAAATTATTAATAGCCAAATATAGTTTACCAGAAATATATAATGATGATTCCAATTGCAATGAATGTGGAGATAAATTAAATAATAATTATAAAAAATGTGATAATTGCAATATTCCTTTGTGTAATGAATGTGGAGATACTCATAAAGAAAGACACAAAAATCATAATATTAAAAGAAAAATAAATAAACCAACTTCTATTATAGAATGCTTAGAATGCAATAAAAATATTCCTATTAATAATAATGAAAATATAACTTATTGTGATGATTGTAATGGAAATTTGTGTAAAAATTGCATTGATAATCATAATAATAACAATCCAAATCATAAAAAAAATAATATTAGAATTATTTTAACTCCAGATAATGAAAATAATAATTTATTAAAATGTAAACAATGTAATAAATATTTAGATAATAAAGATGAAAAACCTATTCAATATTGTTCTACATGTAATGGAAATTTATGTGATAATTGTGGAAATGATCATTATAAAACAAAATTAAATCATAAATTATCCTTAGTTAAATATATTACACCAAATAATGAAGAATGTTCAGAATGTGGAATAAATTTAAAAAATGTAGATGAATATAAAAATTGTAATAATTGTAATATTCTTTTATGTAATAAATGTGAAGATAATCATAAATCAAAAAATCCTGAGCATAGAATAAAAGTGATTAACAGAAAATATCAAAAATATTTAGATAATAAAGAGGCTGAAAATAAAATTGAAGCATTATATCCAAAAAATAATTGTATTATATGTGAAAAAGATATGCCATATAAAAATAACGATATTATTAAATATTGCAAGGAATGTGATGGAAGTATATGTAATGATTGTAATAAAGAGCATAAACATATATATCCAAATCATAAACAAGATAATTTAAATATTATTATTCCTAAATCAAATGACGATATTAGAAATATTCAATTATTAAAATGTAACAAATGTAATAAAGAACTAAATTATAAAACTCCTATCAAATATTGCATTCAATGCCAAAATAATTTATGTGATAAATGTGGAAATGAACATTTTAGAGGGCAGCCTAATCATAAATTATATTTAACTAGATATATTTTACCAGAATTATATAATGATACTCTAATTTGTTCTAAATGTGGTATAGATTTAAATAATGAGAATTATAAAGATTGTGATAATTGCAAAATTCCTTTATGTAATGATTGTTCAGATGACCATAAAATACAAAATCCTAATCATACATTGAAAGTAATCAAAAGAAAGCAATTTACGAATGACAAATCAGAAGAAGAATTAGAATCTCCAGACTTAATAGATCAAACAGGCATAAATAAAAATAAGCTTGATAATGGTAAAGATAAAAATGAAAATAATTTTGATTCAAATAATTATAATTCGACAGATGTTGATAATAAAAAAAATAAAGTTTATAATATTTGGATACCTAATGATAAATGTATTTCATGTTATAATGATTTATCATTACCTGATAATGAGGTTATAAGTCATTGTAATACATGTTTTGGAAATTTATGTGAACCTTGTAAAGAAAATCATTTAGATAATAATCCAGAACATAAAATCACAAATTTGAAAGTAATAACAAATATAGATAAATCTCCAATTGATAATGCTAAATGTGTTGCTTGTGGAGAAAATATTAAATATTTAAATAATTATCCAATTTATAATTGTAATAATTGTCAAGGAGAACTTTGTGATAAATGTGGTAATAAACATTATCAAATAAATCCAAATCATAAAATTATTTTGATTAAAAAGAAATATATAAATAAAGAAAACGAAATATATAAAGATAATGACAATAATTTCGATAATGGAAATGTTGATAATTATAAATGTAAAATATGTTCTAGAAATATTGATAAGAATAATATTAATTATTGTAATGAATGCAAAGATAATTTATGTGATATATGTAATAATTTACATAAAAAGAATTATCCTACTCATAATATTGTATTAAAGACAAATAGAAGTTACAATAATATTCCAAATGATGATATAAATAATACTAGCAAAATTTTTTGTATTCAATGTAAAAAAAATATATATTTAAAAAATAATTCCCCAATTAATTATTGCAATAACTGTAAAGGAAATTTATGTGATAAATGTAAAAATACACATAATAATAAATATCAAAAACATAATCAATTAAATGCTAAAATAAATTATTTAGAAAATCCTGAAGAAGAAATTAATAATTTACCTCAATTTAAATGTTTAGTTTGTAGAAAGAATATATCAGATAAAATAAATGAGCCAATATCAAATTGTTTTAGATGTAAAGGTAATTTATGTGATGAATGTAGTAGAAGTCATAATAGAGAATTTCCAAGACATAGATTAGAATATAAATTATATATTCCAAAAAATGAAGATAAAAAAGAAGATAAAAAAGAAGATAAAATAAATGATGAAGAATATAATAAAGAGCCAGAAGAAATAATATCAAAAGATAAATGTATTTTATGTAAAAAGAATATACCAATAAAAGAAAATGAATTAATTAATCATTGTAATAAATGTGATGGAAATTTATGTGATAGATGTAATAAATTACATTCAAAAAATAATCCTAATCATAGAACAATTCCTTTAAAAGAAATAAAAATGAAGAAATATAAAAATAAACAATGCATTATATGCAATAATAAAATTCCTATTATTAATAATAATTCCCTTGCTTATAATTGTATTCAATGCAAAGGAGACATCTGTGAGAAATGTGCAAACAATCATTATTTTTCAAAGCCAAATCATAAATTTTCATTAATTAAATATATTGTACCTAATACTAATATAAATGAATTAAAAAATAATTGTTATCAATGTGGAAAGCATTTTGATGAAGAAGATAATTATATTGGAAAAATAAATAATTGCGAAAAATGTCAAGTTAATTTATGTGATGAATGTATAGATAATCATAAGAAAAACCATCCTACTCATAAAATAAGATCAATACAAAAAAAGATATATAAATTAATTAATAATAATAATGATTTTAAGAACAATAATAGCCCTATAAATCTAAATATAGATAGATGTATAAAATGTAGAAAAAAACTAACAATAATAAATAATAAAGTAATCAATTATTGTGAAAATTGTAAAGGAAATGTATGCGATTTATGTAAAGATTTACATTATGCGGATAATCCAGGACATATTTTATTATATCCAAAAACTGTTTTATTTGACAAAAATCAAAATGAAGATTATTCTCCTAATTTAAGTTGTAAAATATGCAAAACTAGTTTACAAAAATATATATATTCTCCTATAGATTTTTGTATTAATTGCCAAGATATTTTATGTAAAAAATGTGCTTTAAGACATATTAATGAATATCCAGTTCATCGAGCTGAATTAAAATTATATTTACCTGATTTTGAAGATACAATATATAATATAATATATAATATCGAAGGGTATAGTTGCATAATTTGTGGTAATAAAATAAAATTAATGAATAATTCCAATATTAATCTTTGCAATAATTGTAATGGATATATTTGTTTTGAATGTAAAAATCATCATAATAGTATATATCAAAATCATAATATTAAGTTTTTGAATCCTAATATTATTGAAAATAAAAAAGAAAGTTTTGAAATACCTGTATTAAATTGTATCCAATGTTATAACAATTTAGAAAGTAAAATTAATAATAATATTGACTATTGCAACAATTGTAAAGGAATTTTATGCAAAGAATGCGCTAATATTCATATAAATAAAAACCCTAAACACTCTTTGATAATAAAAAAATACCTATTTATAAAGCCAAATTCAGACGAAGAAAATATAAAAAATATTCCAGATTATAATTATGATACAAATGTCAATAAATCCAAATGTATTTTGTGCAAAAAAATATTAATCAAAAATAGTGGAAATGATTATTGCAATAAATGCAATGGATATTTATGCGATTTATGCAATGATACTCATAAAAGAGATTTTCCTGGACATAATATAATAATTAAAGTATATAATGGACAAAAATATAATATTAATGAAGAAAATAATTTACTTAATATTAATAATTGTGATTTTTGCTCAAAAAGAATTGGAGAACTAAATAATAATTATTGCTCTATATGCAAAATAAATATATGCAAAGATTGCTGGTATATCCATAACGAAAAATATCCAAATCATTATAGGCAAATATATAAAAATAATATAACAAATGACAATATAGAAATCATTAATAAAAAGCCCTATTCTAAAATTACAGTAAAATCAAAAGGAAATTATTGCAATGGCTGTGGTATTTTGATCGTTAATAAAATAAATCTTGAAAGCTATAATTGTGATTATTGCAATGGAGCTTTTTGTAATAAGTGTATTAATTCTCATTACAAGCTATTTCCTGAACATGATAAAAATAATTCTCAACCTTCCATTTCCTTTAAATCTGATTGGTTATGTAATATATGTAAAAATAATATAAATAAAGAATCTGATTACTATTGTAATCAATGCAGAATTTTATTATGCAAAAATTGTATTAATACTCATAATAATCAATTTACTTCACATAATATAATAACTATAAAGAATTGTTTACAAAAATTAAATGAAAACATTAATAATTCTGAAAATTTAGACAAAACAAAAGAAAAAAATTATTATATGGAATTAGAAAATTTAAACGGATATAAAGATTGCTCATGTATTATATGCCAGATTCCTCATTCACAATATCCAAATAGATTATATTATACTTGTACTGATTGTAATAGTTATATTTGCAGTTCATGCCAAAGAACGCATGATGGCAAATTTTATTCACATATATTAATAAATCCACATAAATATGGAGAAGAATTTAGGAAAATAAATAAAGCAAAACCAAAACACAGAAGATTTGCATCTGTAGGATCGGCCAGGGAAATAAGAGATAAAAAATTAGTGAATATGGATAATAATGATTCCACTGTTTATAGAAACGAAAGTGTAGGAAATATAAAGAATTTTGGTAAAAATGCTTGTTTTAAATGCAAATTAATTAAAAAACTTGAAATGTGTGATAATTGTAAAAAATATTATTGTCAAAAATGTATTAAAATTGGGGAACATAATTGTTAAATATATAAGTTATTTTTAAGATATTTAAAAATATTTTATTTTTTTTATTTCAAATTAAATATCTTTTTTACTTTTTTTATATTTTTTTATTATAATGATTTTGATTATCAAATTAATGGGGATTGGGGATTGGGGATTGGGGATTGGGGATTGGGGATTGGGGATT